>SNQJ01S0196470.1:0-17399 GCA_010110895.2 Picea sitchensis
TTTGAGACTACATTTTCCATGGCTTCTTGCTTGTCCTGTAACATTGTGACTAGTGTTGGATGGTATGTGGACAACAGAGCTTCAAGACATATGACATATGATAGGTCTTCATTTAGCAAATTTTAGGAGCAAGAGGGAGGCATGAGTGTGGAGCTTGGTGATGATGCTACTTATCCTATGAGAGGAGTTGGCTCCATTTCCTTTTAGATGCCTTCAAGCAATGCTCTTGAGTTGGATTATGTTTTGTTTGTCCTTGGGTTGAAGAAGAATCTTCTTTCAATGTCTTGTAAGACATATGTAGAAAGGACAGTTTCTTGTTATGGATAGTAGTGCACCATCAATGATTATAGTCTAGCTATTCTAAGGACCTTGGCTAGAGGGGTGAGAGAAGATAACCTTATAAGTTACTTACTAATCCAGTGGCACTTGTACATTTCAGTAGGAGGCTGGAAGAGCCTTCTAGCTTTGAGGAGGCACATGCATGGCAGGATGTCATGGAGATATACTCAAAACCTATTGTGGTTTCAATGGTTGATTCCATGACTGCAACTAATGGGAGTATTGCAAAGTACAAGGACAAGGTTGTTGGATTATCTCAGATAGAGGGAGTTGCCAATGATGTTACTCTTGCTTCAGGATTCTCTCAAGATGAGGAAGTTGACCTAGTTCAGGTTGTTTTAGTTGCAGAAAGTTTCGAGGTGCATGAGAGGGATTCTCATGTTCACAAGTTGATGATAGCCCCACATGGGCTATTCCCTATACCATGAGCTTGGAATTTTAGGATAAATAAGTTAACTTGTGCAAATTTCTATCTTTGTGACTTTGATAGATGTGATCCACTTTCCTTGGTCTTGTATGGAGATGTGCTTACCTTTGCAATATGTCATGGATAGCTCATGATGTGGTGTCGATTGATTTTGGACCGTGATGTTGACTTGAGGCATGATGGAGTTTGGCAGGTTGCTTTTGTTCCAGGGTTATGTTCCTTTAGATTCATAGGTGGTCAGTGTTCTTTAGAGGATTGAGACGTTGTGATAGCATGGGTGACAATTCCTTTCCAGGAGACAATGGTTGATTTAGAGAATGGTGCACCAAAACATTTTAGGGGAGTGATGGATTGAGGTTCACAATTCACATCTCCTTTGTGCTATGAAGAGGAATTTTTGCAACAGAGGAAGTACTGCTATGATTTCCATATCGGTCGATAAGAGGTGGGATTGAGAAAGAAGGCATAACGGATATATTTGTGATAGGGGATGTACTCCTCGTCATAACACTTATTCATGGGACAAGATTTGGGCTTTGAGATGCAGAAAGGAGAATTGTTGATGTGAGAGTAAAATCAAAGGGCTGCTTCATGGATTGTTAATGAGATAAATCATATTTGGAGGCTAACTAGAGGGATAAGAAATTAGTAAAGGGGGGAAGCAACTTGTTAAGGGAGGCAATATAGACCTCATGGTCCCCATCCCCTAAGAATATGGTGGTTCGAGGAGGACCCAGGGGAGGGGGGGAAGTAGAGAAGGGTTAACATGAAGGAAAAGGAGAGGAGGGTGTTGTCAGTGTTAGGTATCTAAGTAATGAAAAGCTAGCATATATAATGAAGCATATCCTACTTGACTAGGATGTTGTGAGATTCCAACTTGAGTTTTCTCCAACAATTTCTATATTTTTTAACTGAGACTTTCGTCAAACACTTAAGGAACAAACTACCAAGCAACAATTCTCATACCTCTGTAAAATTCCTCTGGCTGATATTTGTATTTTCCTCAAGGCTGAAGTGTTTTACTTTATTTGGTGGTTCAGGTATTAACACAACAATTTATAAGTAAGGTCATATCATGATATATATCAGTTATTTAATAGCTTGGGTACATATGGGACAACGACACTGCCGAGAACAACTGCTGCCTTTATTTATTCAATAACAGAAATACATAAGAAATTTCAAATAACCACACACAGAAGATATTAAAGAACCTAATATATATCTCCTGGAATCAACCTTCTCGGATGCTGAGTTTATGTGTAGGGACAAGAAATGAACATCAACAATATTCCTTGAATCTACAGGCCTGTAAACGCCTTTCTGATACAGCAGCAAGAGATATAGGTAGGTCTGATTGTTCTGGAGCAAGACACTTGATCCCAGCTGCTAATAGATTCGTCCACAGAGCTAGCACGACTTCCCAACAGTCCAAACAAGCCCCCAGCAGTGAGAAATTAACCCAGGAATGAGGTCGACCCCTCCAAGCTTCAATCTGATGTCAAGAGATGATTTCCCACGCAGAAATATCAGTCCACAATTAATAAAACAAGCCAGAAATGATCAGCTCGACCCCCCAGATGAGTAAGTGGCTCGGTCGAGGGAAAAATGCACCCAGCACATAAAGAAATGCCCCCAGGTAATGGAACAATGTGCCCAACAATTAATGAAATCGTCCCACACTGCCAAACTCGACCCCACAGCAGAGAATAATGCCCAGAAATAAGGAAACTCGGCCCTCTTGATCTAGTCAACCTCCTTGCCACTGAAACTCAGCCACAAATGAAATAGAAATGCTACCACTAAAATATCTAAGCAATCAATGAAGTCCAAGGAAGAAATCTGGATGATCTCTTCTCCAAACTAGCTAGGGTGTATCGTCGCAACACCGAAACCAGCAAATGCACAAGGGTTTCCAAAAACCCTAGACTCTTTCCTCAAGAGCTCTCAAAATCTAATTTCCAAGTTAGTGAATGCAAGAATGAGGGGCGCCTCCTCTTTTCCCCTCTTTTATTTCTCCATTGAGTTATTTCTTGCTCACTTTACTTTTAATTTTCTTTTTAAAGTCACTTTATGCTTGCACACTTTGTAATTTTTAAGTGACTTCATTTGCCTACGACCCATGTCCCCCTTTTTCCCTTTTTCACTTTATAAAGTCATTTCCTTGGCAAAAGTTGAGTTCCCTATGTAACTTTTCCGACTTAGCCTACGGGAACCAATTTAGGCTAGCGGAACCACTCCTTATGCTTCCTAGGCCAACGGGGACATTACAGTCCTCCCCGCCTAAGATTGCTTGTCCTCAAGCAACAGTAATCCAGGATGTTGCAATATCTCCTCTCCTTCCCAAGTAGTGTCCTCGATAGGCAGATTTTTCCATTTGATCAGGTACTCTTTGATGCTCTTGTTCCTTAATTTTCACTCTCTGGTCTCCAACACCTCCTCCGGAATTAGAATCAACTGCCCCTCCTCATCCAATGGTGGCAGCTCTGTAGAGATGACAACATGCTGTCCCACTGCCTTCTTGAGGCATGAAACATGAAAGACATTGTGTATCTTACACCCCTCTGGAAGCTCTAACTCATAAGCTACCTCCCCGACTCGCCTTGAAATCCTATAGGGACCATAGAATTGTGGCTTCAATTTCTCTGCCCCTTTCATTTTCAAGGATGATTGCCTGTATGCCTGCAAGCGGAGGTATACCAAGTCTCCCACCTCGAAACTGCACTCCACTCTATGCTTGTTGGCATACATCTTCTGCTAATTATGTGCCATTTGCAGATTATCTTTGAGAGTTCGCAAGATGTCCTGACTCTCCTGAATCCAATCTTTGGCTTTGGGTGCCCGGCTGTCCCCAATTGCTCGGTCCACAAAAGTGGTGGCATCATAACCATACAAAGCTTTGAAAGGTGTCATACTGATCGACATGTAATAAGTGGTGTTAGAGCAATGTTCACCCAAGTGCAGCCATTTGATCCACACCTTTTGTTTCCCCGATACATAATTTCTCAAATACCCCTCGAGCCATTTGTTCACAATTTCGGTTTGCCCATCAGTCTGAGGGTGATAACTGGTACTAGGTGTTAATTATGTCCTTACGAGTCTGAATAGCTCCTGCCAGAAGCCCCCCATGAATCTGTTGTTTCGATCACTGACAATTGTCTTGGGAAGTCCATGCAGTCAAAATACCTCTCTGAAGAACAATTCCGCTACTTGCGTTGCAGAGTATTTGGACGATATGGCGAAGAAATGGGCGAATTTAGTAATCCTGTCAACCACCACGTAGATACAATCTTTCCCCTGAACTAGAGGCAGCCCTGTAATAAAATCCATCGAAATGTTTTCCCATTTTTGTTCAGGAAAGGGAAGCGGTTGGAGCAATCCTACCGGATGGGTATGTTCCACCTTGTTTTGTTGACAGATGTGGCATTCCCGTACAAACTTCAATACATCAGTCTTGAGACCCTTCCAAGCGAACCTCTCCCGAATTTGTCTATAAGTCTTCAGGTATCATGGATGACCTGCCAAAGGAGAAGTATGCGCAGCATGCAGACTTTTGTCTTTCAACTGAGATTCTAGTACTAAATAGATCCAGTCCTTATAATATATGATGTCGTCAATAACCCTGTACTTGTCATCGGAGACCTGGCCATCAAGTATCTCACAAGCAAACCTGTTTTTGGAGTATTCTACCAATAGAAGTGCCTTCCATTCCACTGAAATCTCCATGAGAGAGAGTGGATATCCTAGATAGGGCGTCAGCAACCACATTATTTTTGCCTTTCACATACTCAATTTCAAAATCGTAGGCTTGGATTTTACTGATCCATTTTTGTTGTCGCTCGCTCAGCTCCTTTTGCTCCATGAGAAACCTCAAGCTATTATGATCGATCTTTACCTGGAACTTGTTTCCCACCAAGTACTGTCGGACTTCGGTCAAAGCATGCATTATGGCCAACATCTCTTTGTCATATATGGAGTAATGTCGCTCATACTCTCGGAGTTTGCGGCTCTCAAATGCTATTGGGTGACCGCTTGCATCAGTACAACTCCTATCCCAATTCCCAAAGCATCACACTCCAAGACAAAGGACTGAGTGAAATCAAGGAGTGCTAAAATAGGGCATGAACTCATCACCTGCTTCATTTTCTTGAATGTCTCCTGGGCCTCCTCTATCCAAACGAAAGCCCCCTTTTTGGCGAGATCGATCAGTGGCGTTGTCAACTGTGAGAATCCCTTAACAAATTTCCTGTAGTAAGTGCAAAGACCAAGGAAACTCTTTAGTTCTGTCACATTCCTAGGAGTTGGCCACTCAATGATCACCCTGATCTTTTCTTGGTGCACCTGTACCCCATTCACCCCAATCACGTGCCCCAAGTAGAGCATCTGTTTCATACCAAATTCGCACTTGGATTCCTTTGCATACAAATGCTAACTCTCTATAATACCAAGTACTTCATCCAAATGTCGCAGATGGTCTTCCCATGTTTTGTTGTATATGAGGATGTCGTCAAAGAAGACCAATAAGAACTTCCTCAGCTGCTTATTGAACACATGATTCATGCACGACTGGAAAGTGGCAGGGGCGTTAGTTAGCCCGAATGGCATGACCAGAAACTCATAATGCCCATAGTGGCATCTAAAGGTTGTTTTAGGTATGTCTTGCTCTCGTACCTTGATCTGATGATACCCTGATCGAAGATCAATCTTCGAGAAAAATTTGGCTCCCCTGAGCTCATCCATTAATTCATCGATCCTGGGTATGGGGTACTGATTCTTGATCGTCTTCTTGTTTAGAGCCCTGAAGTCAATACACATCCGCAAAGTATCGTCCTTCTTCTTGACTAAGACAACGGAAGAGGCAAATGGGTTGGAACTAGGGCGAATGTGGCCCATTTTCAACAATTCTTTGATGGTTTTTTCAATCTCGTCCTTGTAAACTTTAGGGTGTCGATAGGGATTCGTGATAACTGCTTGGACCCCCTATTCTAGCTCTATGATATGCTCAAAACCTCTATCAGGTGGAATGCCAGGAGGAATGTCACTAAATACTTTATGATGTTTGCGGAGTAATACTTGTAAGTCCTTTGGAAGTTGTTGTAGACAGTCAGGTGGCTCTCTGTCAGAAATAAAACACTCTACAGCCCACTCTATATCACCATGCCTCATAACTGCCTCCATGTTGTGCGATGACACAATCTTTGGTGGGTACTGGTGCATGGCTCGTAGGACCACTTTCTTTCCATCCGGGCCTGTGAACTCCATCTCCATGGTCCTCTGATCAGTAGTGTATCTCCCAATAAAGTAAAGCCATTGAAAGCCCAACACTACATTGGTGTCTGGTATGTCCACCACGAAGAAATCATCTGTCATTGAGTAGTTTCCCATGGTTATTGTGAGCTTGGGAATCCACTTGGTGCAACTCATCTGGTGGCCTCCTGGTATGACTACTGTGAACCCATCGAATTCCTATGTCAGAATTCCTCTCCTCTCGACCATGTTACCGTCAATGAAGTTATGAGATGATCCCCCATCAATCAATATCGTCACCTTGTGCATATGTAGAACACCTCTGACCCTGAAGATATGATACCTCGGAAATCCTAACATCGAGGCCATGTCTGGGTCCTTAGCCCCAACCTGTGAAGACTCCTCCCCTGATGTTGGATGACCCTGGTCCTGTGCCTGCTCCACCTCCTCATCCTCATCATTGTCATTGTCAGAGTATACCTCATTGTAATGGGCCTTGCCCATTCTGTCCTTCCCGGCGCATCTGTGTCCTGGTGCCCATGGCTCCTGACAACTAAAACCCAATTTCTTTTTCTTCAATTATGTCCTGGTCTCTTCATTCAGTTTGGGCTTGCCAGCCCAATCTCTCTAAGGTGGTTTGATTTCCTTAGTCTTCGGGGTGAAAGTGGGTTTGGGCGGAAACCAGATTTTAGGTACTGCATCCTGCATGTCCCGAGCTTTGTTGACTGCATCATGTAAGGAGGTAGGCTTGTAGGCCTTGACCTATCCTCGTAGAGGCTCCATTAGCCCCTCAACAAACAACATCACCAAACGGCCCTCTGAAATGTCTGTCACCATCACAGCAACCCTCTGAAATTCAGATATATAGCCCTCTGGGCTACCTGTCTGCTTGAGTTGAGCCAGCTCTCTGAAGTGAAGCTCGGGGTCCTTCCTGTCAAATCTCTCGATGAGTCTCTGTGTGAAGTCCAGGTAGGTGGTAACCCCAACATGTCCCAAGGTGACTAACCCATGGTACCACCACTCATGGGCCTCGCCATCCAAGTGCAAGGTGGCCAACTTAATGGCATTTGTCTCTGTCATCTGGTGCAGCTGGAAGTAAGTGTCGAGCTTCTGCACCCATGATCTAGCAGAGCATTTAGAGCCCCCATTAAAGTTGGGAATGGTGACCTTCCCAAGGGTACGCTGCAACTCAAAATTTTGTGTCATGGCCCTCATGGGCCCTCTCAGTTGGTTTCTACGCTTCATATTGCAGAACTCTACGAACGACATGGCTGAGTGGAAATCATCTCCTAGCCTCTCGTACTCCTCTAAATATGCCCTATAGGGTTCCTCTTGATCAACCTGCAACAATGGACCTGTGGCCTCATTCCCCAAAAATTGAGGCATAGTGGGTCTGGGGGATTTGGTGTACAAGTGGGGGTGGCTCTGTATGGTAGTGCGTGAGTGGCTACCCTCTCCAATGTTTGAACCCCCATCACCATTATGATGCTGCTTCGTTGGGCCCTCCAAAGAATTCTTAGCTAGCTGCCCCATAAGGTCCATCATGGCCTTTTGACCCTGGGCCAAATCATTCAAAATATTGAACAGAGTGTTGATCCTGGTATCATCTTCTTACCCATAGATTCTTTGCCCTTAGGTGTGATAGATGGTGTTGCCTCTCATGTCTCTTCTTCTCTAACCACTTCTTCTTCTTCCCACCCAGGGGGATCTGGGGTTCATCCCCTACGTCTTCGGTAGGTAATGTTCTGCTCGTCTTTTGGTTTCATAAATCTCATTATAAGTGCCCCTCAAAGCCCACAGCTGCAGAGGAACATGCTCTGATACCACTGTAAGATTCCAACTTGAGTTTTCTCCAAAATTTTCTATATTTATTAACTAAGACTTTCATCAAACACTTCAGGAACAAACTACCAAGCAACAATTATTATACCTCTGTAAAATTCCTCTGGCTGATATTTGTATTTTCCTCAAGGCTGAAGTGTTTTACTTTATTTGGTGATTCAGGTATTAACACAACAGTTTATAAGTAAGTTCATATCATGATATATATCAGTTATTTAATAGCTTGGGTACATATGGGACAATGACACTGCCCAGAACAATTGCTGCCTTTATTTATTAAATAACAGAAATACATAAGAAATTTAAAATAACCACACACAGAAGATATTAAAGAACCTAATATATATCTCCTGGAATCAACCTTCTCGGATGCTGAGTTTATGTGTAGGGACAAGAAATGAACATCAGCAATATTCCTTGAATCTACAGGCCTGTAAACGCCTTTCTGGTACAGCAGCAAGAGATATAGGTAGGTCTGATTGTTCTGGAGCAAGACACTCGATCCCAGCTGCTAATAGATTCGTCCACAGAGCTAGCACGACTTTTCCACAGTCCAAACAACCCCCCAGAAGTGAGCAATTAACCCAGGAATGAGGTCGACCCCTCCAAGCTTCAATCTGATGTCAAGAGTTGATTTCCCACGCAAAAATATCAGTCCACAATTAATAAAACAAGCCAGAAATGATCAGCTCGACCCCCCAGATGAGTAAGTGGCTCAGTCAAGGGAAAAATGCGCCCAACACATAAAGGAATGCGCCCAGGTAATGAAACAATGTGCCCAGCAATGAATGAACTCGTCCCACTGCCAAACTCGACCCCACAGCAGAGAATAATGCCAAGAAATAAGGAAACTCGGCCTTCTTGATCTAGTCGACCTCCTTGCCAGAGATAACTCAGCCACCACCACTGAAACTCAGCCACAAATGAAATAGAAATGTTGCCACTAAAATATCTAAGCAATCAATGAAGTCCAAGGAAGAAATTTGGATGATCTCTTCTCCAAACTAGCTAGGGTGTATCGTCGCAACACCGAAACCAGCAAATGCACAAGGGTTTCCAAAAACCCTAGACTCTTTCCTCAAGAGCTCTCAAAATCTAATTTCCAAGTGAGTGAATGGAAGAATGAGGGGCTCCTCCTCTTTTCCCCTCTTTTATTTCTCCATTCAGTTATTTTCCGCTCACTTTACTTTTAATTTTCTTTTTAAAGTCACTTTATGTTTGCACACTTTATAATTTTTAAGTGACTTCATTTGCCTAAGACCCATGTCCCCCTTTTTCCCTTTTTACTTTATAAAGTCATTTCCTAGGCAAAAGTTGAGTTCCCTAGGTAAGTTTTCCGACTTAGCCTATGGGAACCAATTTAGGCTAGCGGAACCACTCCTTATGCGTCCTAGAACAACGAGGGCATTACAGATGTAGTCTACAACACTAGCTCCCACTACATGAAGAAAATGCGTGAAACTATTGAAGTTAAGGAATCAAGGGATACCATTCAAGATCAACAAGTCATGGGATTCATTGAGGGGCAAGAGGTGTCTAGACTCTACCGTATGCTCAGAGGGGTCCCATGGCATCCTCTGAAATCCCATGCAAACTAACTTAGGTTGGTTCAATATCTTGGAAGAAAAGAGCATCCTCTGATCTATCATGTAGTGGAATCTATCAGGTCCTTGTATGGGTGTTGAAATCCCCCAGATGACCTCTGCAAGAGCTGAATATTGGATGATTTCAACATACAAATCCTACTACGAGTCCCCGTTTGAATCTTTGTGGAGGGAAAAATCTAAAAAAGTGGGTGGGAAATAACAAACTAAAAGTAAATGTCCAAGGGAATGGGGTACATGTTGCTAACTTACACCAACATAAATCTAGTAGAATCATCTGAGGTAACCACTATAACCATGCCCTGAAGGAAATCTTGATAAAGGCAAGACACACCTCCCAAGCTCCGAGTCTCATGTCTATAGGTTGATAAGCATAGATACCCCGGATATTCTGAGATAGTCCTGACAGGAATCGCGTGGGTCTCAATCATGGAGATAATATCCAAAGGTCTGAGTGCATCATAAAATGCTCTTTAGGAAGACCAAAATGCCTCGTTACAATTTCAACATTCAAATATAATCTACGAAACACCTCTCCTTCCATATTGACTCATCATCTAGGGAACCCAAGGTGGGTCCACCCTAGAGGAAGGGAATATCGAAACACCTCCCTAATATCTTTAATGACTTCGCAATTCCCTACTTGTCGCACTGTCGCCCCCTACTCCTTAGAGCACTTAAGCTCCATGACCTGGGATCTTATGAGATCCTCGTCTAATAAAATCCAGTGGAGGAGGGAGAAAAGTTGCCACTTTACCTGAAAGGCTCAAAAATGGTCACTCGACAACCTACATCGAAGAAAAAGAGTAGAATTCAAACCAAACCAAGCACTCTCTAAACTAATAATGAGGAGGTCCAAAGTCTCCAAAAGGAAGGAGGTTTCTCGGTGCATGAGGTTAGGATGTTGTGCTAAAGATAAAGGGAGTGCTCTAGAGAACCTGCCAATAACAACCAAGGTAACACCAAATAGTAGCACTAGAGCTGACCCATTTGAATGCTAGGGAGAAATAAACCCATGCATGAGAGAGAGAGAGAGAGAGAGAGAAAAGTGCCCAAGTGCAAATGATCGCCAAATATATAGGTTCCCTTAGGCATAAAACACTTCATAAAAGAAGGACACCCATAGGCTAAAGAATAATCAAGAAGATCCCAAGATGACGATTTACAAATGACTCTTGAGTGTGCATAGATACACAACTCAATAGGTAAGGAACCTTCCACAAGAGAGGCTATGGACCCACATATAAGTTGACTAGGTGTTAACCCCTAGATTTTTACCCTTGAAAATCTTGGGGGTTAAGGGTCAGCATGCATTCCTTTGGCTGGCATTTTGAGATTCTCTCAAAGTTTAGCACTTGTGTTGAGCAAGAGGTTGGTTCCCATCGAAGGCAGGTATATGATCGGTACATGGTTGTTTGGTTTAGAGTTAGAGTTGACTTGGTTTCCAGGCATTTTTGAGAGAGATGTATACATACAACAGGTGTTGCTATTTTTTAGGAGACATGGTTTGAGTGGGTCTCTTGACAGTTTGGAGCAGTTCTGAGCATACAGTACGAGTCCTTGCATGATTGAAGGCCCGTTGACACATTTTCGGGCAACGTGCAAGAACTTTCTATTTTTAGCAGGTTTTGCTCCAAGCCTCGGATTCAGATTTTGAGCATGCATTATTGATCCTTGAGACATCCAGAGTCTTTTGGATCGTTTTCCGGATGATGTGGCACAGTTTACTATTTTTAGCAGGAGCCCCAGGGCTCGCGTGTCAGTTATGATTGCATATTCAGATCCCTTGTGGAAAAACGAGTTCAATGAGTATGAAGTCCGGGGAATTCAAATGACTTTCTATTTTTAGTTGTGTCTATTTTCAAACAGTGACATGTGGCAGTGTTCTCCCAGTCTTCCTGGATAATGTGGACAGTTTCCTAAAATTTAGAAGTTGGATTCTATTTTTAGAAAGTTCTATATTTAGCAAGTACGATCATCATCCATGCAGTACCAAGTGGCACCCTCACAGGTCTACATGTGGCAGATCTAGAGAGTGATGTGGCATCCACTTAGGCAAGAGGACGCATATTTCCAAGACTAGAGAATAAATATATAATTAATTGAGAAAAGGGAGTTGCATAACTGGGCCTAAATTTAGCCATATATTCCTTCGTATAATCACCCCTCCACTTGCCATGCATCAACTCCTTAAAATTCGCCTCCAGTTGAGTTTAAACCATATTTACCTAAAAATTAGGAAATTCCCTAAAAAATAGGGCGAATTTTCTCTTAGCCATAACTCACTCATGCTTTTGTCAAATTTAGCAGAAGGACATGCATTAGAAAGCTAAATTTGGCCTCCATGTGTTTCTTTCACTCCATAAAGCCAATTCACACTCATTATCATTCATTGCTCCTCCCTTTCTTCCTCAAGCACGCCTTCCTAAGTTTTAGGGCGCATTCTCCTCTCTTGTGCGCATGTAACCATCATGCAAACTCTCACATACACTCACTCATCTCACACTCCTCACATATCTCTCTTCTTCATGCGCTTAGCCTCCATTTTTAACCACCCATGTGTCCTCTTCCTCTCCCTTGGGATATGCACCCTCATTGTGCTATATATTGGATGCTTGACATTGGTTAGTGGTCTGTTCTTGCAGCAGCAACATAGTGTCTCTCTCATTCTTCTCTATCTCTCTATAGTCTAGTGGTTCTTCTATAAGCAAAGTAATCATTGTACCTGTTGTAAGCTTGCCAAGTGTGGCGCAATCAAACCTCTTGTAAGCTTGATCAATAAAGAAGTGTGTTTTTTTATCTTCAAACTTCTCTTCTTCGCAGTTCTATGGTAAATTTGTGATCTAATTTGTAATTTTCTGAACTTTTTGTTGTGATTATTTCGATCTTTTGAACAATTTTTCTCTTCTTTTTCCAGTCTATTATCATTGTGCTAACCCTACAGGTTCCCTCCAAGCATAGAATATTACTTTTCCTCATCATTTTGGACTGCTTTTACATGCTGTCCAAGACTAACAGCTTGTTGTTTTGTAGGTTTTACACACAGAAATCAGACTTAAAGACAGCAGTAAGGCACTTCAGTGTGCCTAGGGACTCCCCCCAAAGGCTAGCAAGCACTAGCCCAAACGGAGAGGATTTTGGTCAGTGACAATTTGGGGCCCTACTCCTTTAATTAGCTTAATTTTTACCGTTGTCCTAACACAATTATCAGCTCAGATTGGAGGGTAGAAATTTGTGCTAACAAATTGGCGCCACTGTCGAGGAACGCAAGCCTTGGTGACAACAACATCGGTGAGTTTTTACTTTAAACGTTTTATTTTTTCTAACTCACTTGGCGACTCCACATGATAAAGGGACGACTCCACAAGGGACTTACACAAGATTATCTTTTGGTTTTGATTCTCGTACAAGGTCTAGTTCTGAGCTTGAAAAAACTTTAACATCTTTACCGGAACAAGACTATTTTTTCACCAGGAACTCCTTTCGAAGTTGGTAGGCATATCGAGTTCTTTGGTAAGTTCTTTTCTACAAGCACTATGGTGAGTGTATTTTCAACATCTTCATCTTTGGGTTTATTTCAAGCTAGTAGAGTAGCAGCTGTGTTTTTTTCTATATGAGACTAACAATATGGATGCAGTTGTGAGGCCACCAGTAAGGTGGAGATTTTCTGCCTTTGACCCACTAAGTTTTGATGCATTCCCAGATTATCCTCAGGACTTACCTGCACATAAATGGCTTATACGCATATTTTGTTTGCAGAGAGGTTGGGAGAATCAGTTGAGGATCACTTGGCTAAATTTTTACTAGTGGTGGGTGATTTTAATGTGGAACATGAGGATGCGGTGATGAGGATGTTTGTGTCGACCCTCAAGGGGGAGGCACGAGCATGGTACAAGTCCCTTCCTAATGCTTCCATTAATGGATGGGATTCCTTCCAGGAGAAATTCACCAACAGATGGGCAAATACACGAGACATTTTCTTGTTTTGCACAGTTTTTTCAATTATTAAAAATCATGAAAGTGAAACTGTTGTCCAATTTAACGCTCGCTTTTTTAGATTTTACAATCAAATTCCTTACAGAGTAGGGCCTAACGAAGCTTTTGCTTTAATTTATTATCTTGCGGTATTTGATGGTATTTTTGGTGTTTTTCTCAAGAATGAAGACCCTCAAATTCTGGAGGAAGCGCAAGCTGTCGCTGTCAAGTTAGAAAGAAATTATCTTGCAACCTGTGAACTCCCTCCGATCCATGTCCCAAACCAACCATTGAAGGTAACTCCACTTGATGATCTTCAAAGTTCAACCATTAGTTGTTACAGAAGTGCAAGAAGTTTGTGTTATTGAAGATGAACCACAACTTGCACCGCATCAAATTCTTAGAGATGAACAGGAGGGTGATAGCCTAATTTTAAATGATCCAAAACCAATAGTTGCACCATTTGAGTCACATGCGGAGTTCCAAGAAGATGAAGGTGAAGATTTGAATACTCAAGAGTGTTCATTGGTTCCTCAAGATAAAAAATTTCAAGAGGATGAAAAGTTTCAAGAGGAGGAACCACAGGTTAACCAAGTCAAGACTAGTCAGCAGGGGATTTCATTTGTGCCCATCTTAGTAGAGGCTTCATCCTTTCCTATCACAACATTGGTCAAAGAACAACTTGATCAGACACCATTACCGCAGGAGGAGCCACTTTTGGTTTCACCAGAGGATGATGTCCTTTGCACTTTTCCTACTATTCCGCATCTCGAGGTTGTTCTTCAGGATCCTAAGATTGATCAAAGCTTGGATATCAAAGTTCATCATGATCCAGTTGAGCTCAGATGATGGAGGTATTTCAACAAGAAGATTCCAAGTGTTTTGGCTCTCATGCATTCACGCTTGTTACTATTGAAATACCATGTTCTAAATCCCAACCAACAACCTTAAATCAACCAGCAGCCTTCATCTATGCCTTCACTAGCAAATACATTAAGGTAGCTTTGGGTTATATGAGATTTCATGGTTGGTCCCCGTGGAAGGTTAACTTTGTTGACCTCTCTCGTCGAAGTGATCATTTGGTTGCATGGATACAATGGTCCTTTGAGTATCATGATTTAATCATGGCATCTTTGAGGTAAAAATTTTGGGTCTAGGGTAGTTGTCTTTCCTTTCCACATTGTCATTTCATTTTTTCCTTCTTGCTGATTTTTTACAGTTTTAGGACAACAATCTACATGTTCCTTGCAGTGTCTTTTCCCTTCGGTTATCTACTTCAGTCTTTGCATAAGTGTCACTGATTTTTTTCCTACTTATATCAGCATGTGGTTGTGTCTTGTGTGTTTTCCCTTTCATGAATAAATGGTTGTCCACTAGTGTTTTTCCTGGGTCAAAATTTGAATGTCTATCTTACGCATGTCAAGCCTTTGTGAGCATGGATGGGGGTTCCATTTGTCATTGTTCTCGAAGCATTGAGCCTTTAGGATGGGTAGTTTAAGGAGACATAGGAGTGTCTTGAGTCAATCTTATGTCTTGTCTCCTCATCTCTTATTATTCAGTCTTCTGCTTTAAGTCGGTTGTCTCGCCATCCAGCAATAGGAATATGGTACTTGGTTCTTTCATCTTGATCTTCTTGAGTTATCACTTTGCGTTGAGGGAAGAGATACATCATTACTCGTCTTATCATCAGGTCATCTTGTATCGACTTCGACACATTATCTACAGATGACCCAAAAGTAGAGCACCTTGGTAGTCGTTAGACTCATTGGCAGTTATTTCGCATCTGACAAGGTTGAGTATCATTGGGCCTTGATTAGATGATCATTGTCATTATTCGACTTCAGAACATCTTTCACAGTGAGAGGTTGTGCTCATACCTTAGGACCCATTGTCATTATTGGTGGTGTTCCTTTACACTTGACATGTGTTTACGTTATTGACATCTGATTAAGTGACCCTCTCCCTTGTGTCGACATCAACATATTTACCACGAGGAGTGTTCATATTGAATGGTAGCAGGTAGCGAATTTGGATGAGACCCCTTGGGTTTCAGTTTTCAGTGGGAGGATTATATACTTTGACTCCATGGCCCATTGGACAGGGTTTGGTGCTACAAGTCAACTTACAGGTTTTTCTGGATCAACTTACAGATCCTTTTTCCTTCCACACAATTACAAGGGTATTTTTGGTACACATTCCTCAGTTTTCAGAGCATCATCAGTACATATTACAAAGTTATCACAGAAAAATATTGTTATAGACATAGAGATTCTTATGGTTCTCGACATCCCACAGGGGGATCCCGTCCCCTTGATTGCTAACCCCTAGATTTTAACCCTTTAAAATCTTGAGGGTTAAGAGCCAGCATGCATTCCTTTGGTTGGAATTCTGAGATTCTCTCAGAGTTTAGCACTTGTGTTGAGCAAGAGGTTGGTTCCCATCGGAGGAAGGTATATGATCAGTACATGGTTGTTTGGTTCAGAGTCAGAGTTGAGCATATGTAGAGCAATCTCAAGGTTTTGAGGTATACCAAAAAGATACCCATGTATGCAAATGGAAGAAGACCTTGTATGGATTCAAGCAACTTGATGCAGAGTATCTCATATACAGCAGAAGCGTGGCGAAAACTTCCTATGAAAGAGAAAGTGTATCGGAATGGTTACTCAGAATTCCGGGATGATGGACTGCAAATCCATGGCAAAATCCCATGATAACAGATCTGAAGAAGTTGAGAGACTCTAATCCAGTAGAACCGTCTTTGTATCGACAATTGATTGGCTCATTAATGTATTTGGAGAATACTCAGCCGGATATTTACCTTGTGGGACGTTTGAGTTATGATATACAACTGCATGGATTTATCGATTCAGATTGGGCAAGGAGTACAAATGACAGAAGAAGTGCTACTTAGATATGTTTCAGTTTGAGCTTTGCCACGATGAAATGGGCTAGCAGGAAATAGAAATTTGTTGCACTCAGCACTGTAGAAGCAGAGTATATTGTTGCTTGTGATGCTTGTAAAGAAGCAGTGTGGCTCCGTAAGTTGGTTTCTGGACTGTCTGATCAGGTGCTAAACTCAAACGTGATATATTGTAATGATCAGAGCTATGTGAAGCTTTCAAAGAACCTAGTGTTCCATGACAGGTCGAACCACATAGAGATCAAGCATTATATTCTCCATGATAAAGTCCAAAGGGGAGAAGCGGTTCTCCAGTATATCTCCACAGATGAGCAGATAGCAAATATTTTGGTAAAGCCTCTGTCCAAGATGAAAAGTTTGCATACTTAAGGGACAAGTTGGGGCTCGTGGAGACGACTTCCTTATTGAAAAAGGAAGTGATTACTCCCAGGTTGGGAGGGAGCACTGATATGTTATTGATTTACGGACAGTCATCTTCCAGTTCGGAAAATGGTTTAGATTAGGCAGTTCCTTTCCAATCCGGAAAGTGGTTCGAGATTTCTGACGGACATGCATTTTCCAGTTCGGAAAATGGTCCAGATCGGACAGTGATTTTCGTAATAAAAATGGTTCGATAGACTGTTGATGTACCATAGACAGTGATTCCCCTTGTGACTAGTGTAGGGGAATGGTCTAGAAAAGTCATTCTTCTTGGCAGTCACTCTGAGTAGTGGTCAAGTAGAATGGTCTACCTCGTCGGGTAGTCATTCTTTCGAAGTTCACAGTTGTGACCAGTTTCAAAAAATGGTATGTTTTGGAGGTTGGTGCAGGATAGTCATTTCCATAGGAAATGCTCTAGACAATCATTCCCTAGGGCAGACTCATTCTCTCCAGGTTGCACTATGTTTACTGTCGGAGGAATGGCCCAGTTAGGTGAATGGTCCAGGTTCAGCAATTAGGGACAGGCATTCCCTAGGGCAGACTCATTCTCTCCAGGTTGCATTATGATTAGTGTCGGAGGAATGGCCCAGTTAGGTGTGTTGCTGCCTTATACACACCTAGGCTA
>SNQJ01S0196471.1:0-17399 GCA_010110895.2 Picea sitchensis
TGAGTAGTTAGGGTTTTTCCCTTCTTGAATTTCCAGTACACTTTTCTTCTTGAAGTATTATCTTTAATTAATGTCTCATTTAAGTGTTTTAAATGAGTTCACATCATTATCATTCGTATCTTTAAACTGAGTTCCTTTCGTTTTTAAATATTTTTTTAAAATAAACTTTTATTTTCAAAATTTAATTAATTTCCCCTTAAAATCAGAGGAATGCGTTTTAATTTTATGGAAGTGATAGTCGAATTTTTAGTCATGGAAATCACTTCATATTTAATCTTCATTGTCTTAGCTTTCCAACGATATAAATTTTCTCCAAATTCGACACCCGGATCTCAAGATATGAGCTCGTGAAGTTGAGTTGTCACAAAGACCCATTAAAAATGAAGCTAACTGATATTTCAATTTATGAGAAAAATGTAGCTTCTTTCAGCCCTTCCAACCTATACCATCATCTTCTTCTTTGAAATACCTTTCCAACAGTATAAAATTTGCGCGATTCTAACACATGTAGCTCAAGTTATGGTCATAAAAAATTCATGACTCAGGGATCGTCGATCTGATGTCTTGAGCAAATGTGGCCCCCTGATTTGTGTTTCATGCTCTGTTTTTAAATTTCGACTTGTATTTATGAATATTATCCCCATACATGGGATTTTGTAAGTATTTAGAGTATATATTGAAAATTATGATATATGCTTCATGTAAGGAATGCAAGAACTACAGAAACTTAGGAGTTCGACTTTCTTTGGGAAATTAATTAAATATTAATATTTTAGATAATCAATCAGTCTGCAACTCATGCCTAGTAATTGATGAGTCATCCATTCACATGTTTCCATGTGTCATCCCATGATATGCTAGTAATATCCATGTATAACCAATAAGAACTTGTCATGTGTCACCATTGGTAAGCTGGCATGTGTCATCTCTCATAAATTGCCATGTGTCATCCATTAATCAAATGCCATGTGGCACCATTCACATAATGCAACGTGTAAGAATTTTATTGGATGCTGTGTGACATTAATCCATAGGTTGCATATGTAATAATCTTATTGGTTGAGAATATAATATGAGGAAACTTGAGATTAATGGTTAAGTATGGGAGAAGAGATTGGAACAAAGGGAAGGGTAGTGTAGGGAGGGAGAAATGTAGGTGGAGGAGGGATAAGGAATTGGCATTAGGGGTGAGGTAGGGATATATAGGGAGTGAATTATGACTTATTTATAAATATTATATTCTTAAAAGAATATAATAAGAAGAAAAATAGGGTCTTGGACCCGTGATGAAACAAGAAACTAAGGGCCTTGGGTTAGGAAATAGAGAAGTTATGGGTATTAAGTGAAAATTGAGAAAAGCTAGGGTCTTGGGTCAGTTTTTTATATGTGTTTGGAATAAATTATCTTTATTACACATGGAAGAAGCATTTTTTATAAACAAACATTAACTTTGGATGTCTTGAGCATATGAACTTCAGTTTAGGATTCGAAAAATATGTGGCAAAGATGAGATTAAGGACGAAACAATGAAGTCATTATCGGTCTAAAATTTTATTATTTTTATTAATCCAAAGTGGAAAATATAGATGACCAAATTTTGGTCAGCTTTAAGCTTCTAGCTAGGGATATAGCGACCCTTTGTGGGTTGTTGAGAACACCAGAATTTGAAGACTAGTTGCCTTCTCCATTTGGCTATGGAGTCATCTTCAAAAAAAGTTCTTGAAATGATTCCTCTTTCATGGAGTAATCTTCAAATATTATTTCAATAGTGACTGCCTTATTGTTAGAAACTTGAACTAAAGAAACAAATATGTTTTGTATGATCTATACCTACCCTATATTACTTAGAAGAAAAGGGGCACCTTAGGTATATGAATATTTCCAATGAAAACCATTCAGCATCCAACTGATCTTTTGAATGAACTCCAAAACTGTGAAACACATTAGGGCTTGTACCGATGAGTCAGGGGCACTCTTAGTGTCTACTAGAGAAAAATTGAACTAGATGTGTTGGAAATTTGATTGCATTGTTTGTGGCTCTAGAACCATAATTGATCAAGTCAAATTCTTATTTCGAGGCTATTATTGTCTGATTGGATGAGGATTCCTCCAATTATGGCATTATTTTAATCTCTCTCCTTGTCTAACCACTTCCAGGTTCTTGATTCATCAAGGAGGCTGTCTTGAAAAGACTCTTCCTTCATGTAAAGGAAATGTTTCTCATTATTCTTTTCAAGGTTCATTTCTTTATTCCAATTCTTCTTCTTTTTCCAAATTATTTCTTGAATTTTCATCATTTAGGATGAAATCTTCTTGTCACGTTGGTGGAGGCTCCTTAATTTTATTATCTAACTTGTTGCTCAAAATATATTCTTATGGAGTATATAGGAGGCTTAAATTTTCTTCTTGTTATTTGGAATTTTCATCTTCATCTTGAACAATATGACTTGAATTAGAAAAATCATCCAATTTTTTAGATTCTTCTTTAGAATTAGTCACTTCATTATCTTGTGTTATATGGAATGGGGTGGGTGGGCAACAACATTAAAAGCATCAACAAAAATCTGATGCATAGGATGAAATTTTCTACAAAAGAATTTTCCAACACATCCCAATTGGTAATGGAGTTAGGCATTAATGAGTTAATCAGAGGCTGAAATTTTCTTCTTGTAAATTGCAATTTTCATCTTCATCTTGAACAATATGACTTGAATTAGAAAAATCATCCAATTTTTTATTAGATTCTTCTTCAAAATTAGTCACTTCATTATCTTGTGTCCATATGGGAGAGGGTGGGTGGGCAACAACATTAAAAGCATCAACACAAATATATGGATGCACTCTTGGGATGAATTTTTCTGCAAATGAATTTTCCAACACATCCCAACTGGTAATGGAGTTAGGCATTAATGAGTTATACCATTCAAGAGATTCCATTCATAGAGTTTGTAAAAATAATTTACGAGGTTGGAATCGTGACATGTACTTTTAAAATTAAACGAATGTTTCTTTGCATCTTTTGAAGTATCTCCAAAGAATGTAGGAAATATTTTCATAGAAATATCAGACATTTGAAAATCTACTTCGGGTAGATTTAATGGAGTTTTATGAAATCACCTCCTTCTTTGGGCACTTTTTCTTTTTGTTGAGTCTTGTAAATCCATTGATGGGATTGATGAACAATTTAAAGAATCATCATGATACAAATGAAATTCTTCAGAGGAATCACAATATACATCTTTTTGAGATTTTTGAGTCTTTTCAATGGAGTTGCCAGGGATCTCATTCTCTCGAATATTCAGTGCTTCTTGGGTTTTTCTGAAGTTATAAAAAGGTGCAACATATTTCGATAATCTTTTATAAATCCCTTGCATCTAAAACAAGCAATGTTTTTTTTTTCGAAGCCTTGAACCATGGAGATTCTGGTTTCTCAATCAAATCTGAAGCAGGGCCTCAAATATCTTGAAAACAAATTGTTCCCAGTTGAATCACCATAAATGTTGACGTTTGAATCTGTTAGAACAAAAATGACAACCTCACGAGGATATGAATACCCCTAAGTTTTTATGGAGGTGGTACTCCTCTTTGGCTAAAAGGTATATATTGAATATCTTGGATTAGGAGAATGCTTAAGCAACAAACCCTAGATATTTATTGCTCAAATTTATCCAATAAAATGGTTCTTCGATAACCTGATCTGATCTTTATGTGCAACAATAAGTCTTCTAACAACAGAAAATATTGAAGGAGGGTTTCATCATCCGAATTTCTTTGTGATCAACATCACATACACAATATTATTAATCACATACAAATGCATCCATATATTCTTCACGAGAATTTGGAGATAATATTCTGATCATCTCAAATAATTTTAAAAGAGAATTACTATTAAGATCAAAAGAATATTTGATAGATCAATTTAAAATATTTCACACTTAAGACTCAAAGTTAGAAGATACAATCGAAATCAACCCCAAAACAATTCTTTGTGGACCTTTATTCATGAAAATGGTTCTTCGTTACAAAATATTTGACAGTCATGTATATGGTAGTAAATACTCCATGATCATATAAGAAAAAATATTTTGAAGAATACAAGAATAACACTCAAAAACTTAGCCTTGTGCCCAATTCATAGATTCAAGTATAGAGCTATGAGAAATGGTGTAGAAGAAGAGAAAGAGTGGAAAAGATGGAGATCTCTTTTCGTTGATCAGAAGCTTGGCTATATATTCATGGATGGACCTTCTTATTCCTCTGATATTTTTCCCCTACCCCTCTGATAATTCTTATTGTGAAACCCTTGATAAAGCACTTCTCCTTTTTAAAATTAGATCTTCTAACTACTTGAGTAATTAGGGTTTTTCCCTTATTGAATTTCCTGTACACTTTTCTTCTTGAAGTATTCTCTTTAATTAATGCCTCATTCACGTGTTTTAAATGAGTTCACATCATTATCATTCCTATCTTTAAAATGAGTCCCTTTCCTTTTTTAATAAACTTTTATTTTTGAAATTTAATTAATTTCCCCTTAAAAGAGGACTTTATTGTAATTTCATGGAAGTGATAGTCAAATTTTCAGACATATAAATCACTTCATATGTGATCTTCATCGTCTTAGCTTTCCAATGATATAAATTTTTCCCAAATACGACTCTTGGATCTCACGATATGAGCTCGTGAAGTTGAGTTGTCATGGAAACCCATTAAAAATGAAGCTGACTGATATTTCAATTTATGGGAAAAATGTAGTCACTTTCAACCCTTCCAACTTATACCATCATCTTCTTCGTCAAAATAAATTTCCAACGGTATAAAATTTGCATGATTATGACATCCGAAGCTCAAGTTATGGTCTTCAGAAGTTCATGACTCGGGGATCGTCGATGTGATGTCTTGAGCAAATGTGGGCCCTTGATTTGTGTTTCATACTCCCTTTTGAAATTTTGAATTGTCTTTATTAAAATTATCCCACATGCATGGGATTTTGCAATTATTTAGAGTATATATTGAAAAGTATGATATATGATTCACGTGAGGAATGAGATAACTATGGCAACTTAGGAGTTTGAGCTTCTTTGGGAAATTAATTAAATAATAATATTTTAGAGAACCATTCAGCCTCCAACTCATACCCAGTGATTGATGAGTCAGCCATTCACGTGTTGCCATGTGTCGTACCATGATATTATATTAATCTCCACATGTCACCAATAAGAACCAGTCAACCCAGTGATTGAGGAGTCATCCATTCACGTGTTGCCATGTGTCATATCATGATATTATAGTAATCTCCACGTGTAACCACCGGTAAGATTCCATGTATCATCTTTCATATTTTGTGCCATGTATTATATTTTGTGCATTTTAGAAAAAAATATTGTGTTTTAGAATACTATATTGCGTGCATTTTAGAATTGTGGGATGTTGTTTTAGTTGTAGTAAGGGTGGATAGCTTTGGTTTATTTTACTACATATGAGGATGTAGTGCAAGGTTATTCTTTACTGTGAATGAATCATACTTATGGGTATGCTAATTTTTTTCTCTGGATTAAATGAACGTCATTGATCATGAATAATACGATGAGCATGTATCAAATAATAGTCAAATAATGTAGGATTCAATTGACCTAAAATTGTCAATGTATATGTGTATATGTGATTATTGCAAGCATTGGTAAGTCAAACATTTTACCAACTTACAAATGGTAAATGAAATATCATAATATCTTTTTTGTTTGTTAATTTGTCATGAGGACACATTGGTTCTGTGATTAACTGTGGCTTAATCATGACTCGAGGGGCATCTAAACCATCAAAATCACACAGGGATCACACCCGGCCTGAAACCACCGATATAACATGGTTGGATTTTTTGTCCCCCAGGTTTCGAACAGGTGACTTTAACAACTTTCCTGAGATATCTTAATATCCTTATTCTTTATATGCAATGTTCAATTTATATGCAATGTTCAAATGTTGAAATTATTCATGCAATGTTATATGGAAAATTCTTAAATGATTACTTTTTTTCCTTATTTCTTGGAATTAGTTTACAACATTGATGGTTCTATTAATACTTCTATTAACTTTACGTTATATGTTCTAGACTTCTAGACTTCATTCATATGAACCTTCTTCATACCATTATGGATCGAAGCATTTGGAGCTCTTTTCCATTTCATATTTTGGAGTTAATATTTTATCGGATCCATTTTTCGGTATTGACAATATTTAGAACAATTTGTTAACAATGGAATGGTGTTCTACAAACCCCTTCATTCCTTTTTCAATTCCATTGAAATTCCAACAACGATTTTGGTTTTCTGGTTGCTATGGTCCACATTCAAGAAAGTTATGTTGGTTTTGGAGCATGATTATCTCCCTGATTCAGAAGGTCTTTGTTTTCATCATGTTTATACCCATGAAGAATTTACACCACGGAAGGTTGTACACCCCTCCACCGCGGGGGTACATGGGAGCCTATCCCAGTGGGGGTCAGGGGGCTCTTGAGGGCTTCGCCCAGCGGGTTTGGGGGCAAAGCCCCAAAGAAAAAATTGTCTTGTAAATGTATATTGTAATTTCATAGTAAATGGACCATTCATTATAAGGTCGCGGATATGATGGTAGAAGTTATGTTAGGGTTTTTTCCCTAGAGAGAAACCCTCTTTTATCGAGAAATGTATTGTGGCTAGGTATTATTGCAAATATTGTATTATAAGAGAGGATACTGAGAGAGGAAGTTATGGAGATTGTGTTGTAGGTTGTATCCTTCATTGTTGGATAATAATAAAGGAAAGGACACAGGAGATTTTCTGGTGGACCTGTAGCCCACACTAGGTGAACTCCGCATTATATCCGTGTCTCTATTGTATTGTGTATCATATATGTTTTATTTTTACTGGCGGTGAACATTTTTATTTGCTCTGAGTCATGTTTTCTAACAACTGGTATCAAAGATAAAGGTAACTTTTAGGAAAAGAGGGTTCTTGGTTGAAGTGGGAGCAATGGCGAGGAAGATGGAAAGTTTGGGGTTGAGAAATTTAGCAGCCAAAACTACCAATTATGGAAGGTATATAGAATTATTTATATAATGGGGATCTATTCCTACCATTGGGTGGAATAGAAAAGAAATGGCAGCGACCATGAAGGATGAAGAATAGAAGGTTCTTGATAGAAAGGTACTAAGAACGATACGACTGATCCTGGAAGCGTTTGTGGCTTTCAATATTTCAAAAAGAAAATACAACGAAGAGTATTAGTAGACACAATGGATAATATGAAAAACCATCGATGTCCCGATAAAGGTGTTTCTAATGAAGAGATTCTTTATTAGAGATGTCCAAAGGTGGAGTGCATTTTCCAAATCATTTAAAATGAATTTAATAGGTTACTAATCAGCTAGGATTCTGTAAAAGTGGACTTTGATAGTAAGGGTCAAAGGATCTTTAATGTTAGTACTCATTACAGTTAGAGCAGCTTGGTGCATGTGGTTGTAAATAACTTTGTTTTGGTTTTAAACACTTTGGGAATTTTATGATGTTGTTGGTGTTATCCTTAGAATCACGATGGAAAATCATAGGTGAGACATCGAGGTAATGTGTTAAACATAGAGAATGAGGGAGAGACAAAGGATAGAGGAAGGTTACAGAGACAGTAGGAGAATTCCTAGGAATGAAAGATCAAGCTGACTGGAAATATGAGTTTTGGGTGTTGTGGGAAGAAAGGACATCCCGAAGAAAACTGGATCTCAAAGAGATACAAAGAGATGGACAATAGGAGGGAAATCAGGAAGAAATGTAACGAGTGATGTGTTACAAGATGTTTGATTCTTTATATAGATAATATTTCTTAGTCTTGGGTAGTACTTATATTTAGTGGATTCATTTCATACCACACTCCATAGGAAACATTTTTCTAGAAAATGTTCAAGGTGATTTGAACAGGGTTCATTTGGGTGATGATGCACCATGAAAACTTGTTGGAATGATAAAGGTAAAAAATAAGCAGGAATGGAAACCAATGGTTGTTAAAAGAGGTAAAGCATGTTCCAGATCTAAGGAAAATCTCACAGTTTCCAGTGGGTTGGAGGAGTGAAGGTTGTATATCCATATTTATAGATAAGATGTTGAAGGTCACCAAAGGATAACTGGTGATAGAAAAATGAGAGAAAGTATGGAATTTTTATTGTTATGTCTTGGTAATATTGATCTTCTATATCTTTAGCTTATACATGAGTGGATACAACAACGTGGCATCATGAGCTTGGACATGGTGAGAAGGGGATGTAGATATACTTCACAAAATAAATTTGTTGTCATATCTTAAACAAATTGATTTGAATTTTTGTGAGCATTATGTTCATGGAAGAGAGAGAAGAGAATTGATTTGAGTCGAGAAAAAAGAAAGAAGAGTGAAAGGTTAGATATTTTTTCATACAAATGTATGGGGACCAACTCGGGTATCATCTCTTGGTAGCTCTCATTATTATGTTATATTTATTGATGATGCAACTAGAAAAACTTGGGTTTATTGCATTCGACAAAAATATGATGGTACGATACTTTTAAGAAATGGAAGCATTAGTTGAAAGAATGAGATGGAAAAATGTTGAAGTGTTTTAGATCAAACAATGGAGGTGAACTCATTGCAACAGGTTTGATGATTACATTTCATACCATGGGATTCATAGAGATAAAACAGTTCCAAGAACACCACAAGAAAAATGGTGTGTCATAAAGAATGAATAGGATAATCATGGAGCATGCAAAGGGGTATGAAGAGATTGCATGTTGGTTTTCCTCTGAGTTCTAGAAGGATGTTGTAGATAATGTTGTTTTACTTAATAAACATAGGACCTTTAAGCTCTTTGGATGGGGGAATTCTAGAGCATGGGCCGGGTAAAGGTAAACTATTATTTTTTGAAGACTTTGGAGTTGTGAATCATTTGTCATATTGATAAAGAAAATAGAGACAAATCTTGATGCAAAATCCAATAAGTGTACCTTTTATTGAATACGGTCATGTACAAAGATCAATTGGAAAGATACAAAGAAAAAGAAAAAATAGAATACACAATGATTTATGAGATCAGCGAAGAAATAAAATTCCAAAGGTACCAAAATCCAAAATGTGTATGTACAACAACGAGAGCAACAAGTACCTCAAACCCCTACAAGTGCTGTTGGGAATATCTACGAGGTTAAGTATACACCCTAAATGATACTCTCTTTCATTTGTATTTATTTATTTTTAGATGATTCTAGTGAACTAGAGTACTATGAAGGAGCAATGCGAGGTAGACACGAAAATTAGGAGCTAGGTATGAAAGGAGGAAATGGATTCCACGGTAAACTAACTTGATTTGGGATTTGGTTCATTTATGCTTGAGAGAAAAGAGAATTGTAGAGATAAATGAGTTTACAGTTGGAAGGAAGAAGATGGAGGGAAAAAATGGGTACAAGGCTAGACTTGTTGTAAAGGGGTTTATTTCCCAAAAGAAAGGTATGAATTTTGATGAAATATTTTCTCATGTTATTAAAATTGTTCATGTTTTTGGCAAAGCTAGTCTTAAGCATGAAGTTCATTTCCATTTTAGAATTTTACTTAAACCATAGATAATTTGTTGCAACAACCAAGATCCTGAAGAAACACCATGCACAAGTACATAAGAGTATCATGGGAAACCATTGTCTACAAGGGAAGAAAATAAAATAATCCTTTACTATATTTTTTAAAGAGAAATACCTCAAACAAGCAAACCACAAGCACAAAATGGTTGCTCACAAACCCTAGAGACTGGTACACTTTTCCAAGTAGAATTGTTTGTTGAAATTTTCAAACTCACACAAGATATGATTCCTCAGTAGAATTTACCTTTACTTATCTTTTGCCAATGAGACACGTCAAATGATGTGTCTTTTGGCAAAATAGGGACGACCTCACTAGCTCATAATATAATTAATATTAACTACATTAATTATATTTTACATTAATTATCAATCACATTAAAGATTGGAGATGACCTGTACTTTTTACATTACAATTAGGGTTCACAATTGATTGACTCTTGAACAATATAGCAAGGGATCTTATACATCCACTGGTGCTCATCCACTGGGGGCACATCCATAGAGATGTCATATCTACGTCTCCTTTGCGTACATAAGAACCACTTATTCACTAATGCTCAACCACTAGGATGCAGTTCCGCGGTGCTGATCCTGGGGCACGTCCACTCAATGAATCTTCTTTCCACTTCATTACAAAGGAGAGTCATCGAAGTTTCTCATCAACTCTCTACTTAGAGGAGGCTAATACATCATATTCATTTTGTTCTCATGATGATGCACCAAACAATTTTTTAGTTTCCACCGTTCACCTTGTACTCCCGTGTGGGCACGTCAGAGCTCTACGGATATACTTTCTCATTGTATTTACAGGAGAATCATCTGGATTTCTTCTCAACTCATGGGAGGACCATCTCTAGTTCTAGCTCACATCTCAAATAGGAACCAAACACACCCCTCGGGGGGCTCTCTCTGAGGTTGTGTTAGGATAGTATCTTTACATAGCCGCAATTATCAACACTCCCTCTCGACTAGGGAGGAATTCTTCATCATGCCAAGTCTCACAAGAATGTACTTTGAATTTTAATGCTTGGCTATAGTCATCAACAATCCCTCTCAACTAGGGAGGTATTCTTCCTGGATTAATTTGGTCAAAGATATATGAAATCTACTCATGTGTAGGAAGGTATTTCATTTGTACTATTTTCCTCTGCATCACATATCTACGATATAATGATATTTCATCTCAGCGTTTTTGATCTATCAAGAAACATTGGATTCTCAAAGAGATTACACGACTCAATTATCATCATAGGATCCATCTTATGATCAAGTAAATATATCATAAGCTTGTGAATCTATATTGCCCATTACCTTTCGATGCTACATACTCTTCTTTGTGGTGCTTGAGGCCTGAGGTTTGTTCATGCTACATCAGGGAAACCATGGCAAACTTCTGATTAGACAACAATTGGTGTGCTCTTGCGGTCCCATTGTGCTCTCTACTTAATGTATCGGTATATCCTGCAAAATCAATTTCACAATTGGAGGCATATATCATGCCATATCTAGCTATTTTCGTGTATATCTCAATACATGTTTTACGTTGTTGTCCGGTGTGATTTTGTCTCGGCCGACTCATGGAATGACTAAGTACTTTCATTACATAGCATGAATCAAGTCTGAGTGTTAACTAGATACATCGATGATCAATTGGTTGTGGATCAATCTCATCTAAATCATCATCATTCATTTTCTTTAAATCCATCACCATGGATTTGCATTAAATCTCTTGAACTTCTTTAATGTTCCCAACGTATATTTTTCCTTGAATCGAGGGAAAATCTCATGATCCCTCTGTCATACTTCTTGTCCCAAAGAAGTAGTGCATCATACTCATATCCTTCATCTCAAAATCAAAATTCAAAGCTTACTTGTATACCAACAAGGTTTTATGAATAATTCATCAAAATCGGGCTCTCGTCATCAAAGTTATAATAATATAGGTTTGGATCAGCAATACTCTTCTTGAAACCCAAAATCATCAAGAATCCATCCATATGATATAGTTTCCAACTCATGGATGATAGTAAGTGTATCGGGTTTACTGGATCAAGAAGTGTCTCATTATAGACAACTCCCTCAATTTGTGATAATATTTTGGCTATAGATATCTCTTTTATTTCTCGACACTTCCATTATTTGCATGTTTGATGCTTATAGATCTACTTGATTCCTGAACTATACGGTCTAAGACAATATCTTATGCATCATTTTTAAGATATATTGGTATTCTTTGTTATGGCATCTTGCCATACCCTATTCCATTGCTTCTCAAGACAGGCTCAAAATGAAGGATAGCTGAAAATCTCTTTCTTTCTTAGGATGTGCCTTGAGGGGCTTGTATGTTTCTCTGCCTTTTGCAGAGTGAGCCTAGGCAGGTGTTTTATTCCCTTATTGCAATATCTCTAGACATATCAATTGGAACAACTGGAATTTGGGAATAATATCCTATCTCCTAAAATCTTTGAAGGGGGAGAAGCTATTGTCTCATTGTCAATATCCATCTAAGATTATTTGGATATTTGAAGTCTATCTCTTCTTCAAAGACAACATCTATGCTTGTCTCAATCTTTCTCGACCGTGATGTAGATCCGGTATGTCTTCGAAGATTCACTATTTCTCCCATAAATGTATCCTTTCTCCACGAAGGGTCTAGGTTTGACTTCTTCTCTTTGGGTACATGAAAATACTCTAGGTACCCAAATATCACGAGTGTTCAATCTCAGACTTCCCCGCTCCAATGAAAGGTTTCTTGAGGGAGTTATGTTTACTTTCAAGAATGCAGTGAAGACTATTTTTGGTATATATTGTCTCACACACATCCATTACATATGGAATCATAGAAATATTTGATCATGCGTTATTGTATTGGTTGTCTAAATCATGGTTCAATTCTTCCTCTTTCTCAAATACTTTTGACTACCTCACGAGTCAAGTGACTCCCTAGGAAGGATAAGAATCTTCCTTTATTCTTAACACATTTGGAACAAAGCAAGAGGAATCAAAACAATATGTCTCTAAAGGAGAATAATAGGTACATCTCTAGAATCAAAACAACTTAAGGAATGTTGTCACAACTACAACACATGCTTGTAATGTAGCAAACTTTATAAATATAGGTTAGATGAATGAAAATTACAACAATCAAACACAGGTCTTCACTTCGGTGTGTTGTTCCTCTAAATGCATTGAGATCCCTCTGGATCCATGACCTCAACAAAATGTTCCTTTATCCTGCAATTAACCTCATGCCAATGATACAAAATAATATATACACAAGTGCATACATGACGGTGTTGATATGATTTCTCCAAATGGCTCTTGGCTAATATCTATCCTCTGAGATATTTATGAAGGTAGTCCTGTCATCACCTTTTTTTGTATCACCCATGATAAGTCTTCCTTTGAATTAGGTGTCTTCCAGAGACTTGAAGTTGCTTGATCCATCAAGATTTGTCTTTCCATCATAGTTTGTTCATCACAATTTTTGATTCTTCACAACCCTTTGTCAGCTAGGATAGAAAACCTAATAGCTAGGCTAGGCTAACACTTTTAGGTTTTGTTGGACATATTTTCAACAATAAATAGCGATGAATGGGAGAACAGCGGTGAGGTGAGATCTCCTTCAATGAGTTCTTGAGAAACCCTAATAAAGAATTTCTCTGAAATTAAGCAGTCATAGAAACCCTAGGGCCAAAATTTCAAAATGCTTTCGAGATTTCAATATGAAGCGATGTTGGAGATTGGTGGAAGGAGGTGTTATCCTATGGTATTTTTATCCCCAATGTAGAAGTTCCAAGTGCTGAAACCTCTTAGAAAGGTAGGTGGGTACAAAATTTTTGGAAAACCTAGGAGGGTCATACAATTTTGCGGAGAGAGAAGATGGTTTAAAATTGCTTGTGCAATGGGTTCTTCAAGACCTATTCTCGTTGCCATGTGATTTTTTTTAATAAGCTAGGATTAAGCAGTTCGATTTCCATTTTAGAGATTTTACTTAAACCATAGATAGTTTGTTCTGCGACCAGGATCACAAGAAGAAGCACCATTGCACAGAAGTACACACAAGAAGTATCATAGGAAGCCCTTCTCAACCTGAGGGAAGGAAACCCAACCAATCATTTTCTATATTCTTGATACCTCCGGCACTAAGAAAACCCTATAGCACAAAATGGTGCTAAAACCCTAGAAGTCTAGTGCCCAAGAGAGGTGGGCACCTTTTTGCCAAAGAGATGTACTAGCTGAAATTTTCCAAACTCACACAAAGATATGATTCCTCAATGGGAATTTACCTTTACTTATATAGTGAACTGTCAGCAGTGTCTATTGGGACAACATGGCTGACCTCACTAGCTCACAATGTATTTAATATTAGCTTGGATTAATTATCTTTTACATTAATTATCAATCACATTAAGATTGGGGCCAACTATACCCTTTACATTACAATTAGGGTTACATGGGTCGATCTTGAAAAGAAAATATAGGGATCTTATAAACCCACTGGTACTCACTACTAGGGCACATCCATAGGGATATCACATATATCACAGCTCAACATTACACAAAGATCACACTTCTTCACTAGTGCTCAACCACTATGATTACATTCACCCGTGCTCGTCCCGTACGTCCACTCAACAGATCTTCTTTCCCTTGCATTACACATGAGAGTCATCGGGAGTTTCTCATCAACTCTCTAGCTTCGAGTAATACGTCATCTTCATTTTTGTTCTCGTGACAATGCACCCAACAATTTGAGATTTCCACCACGTTCTGCCCAATTGCTCAGTGGCAGACATGTCCAACTCAGTAGATCTCACTTCTCACTGCATTACACAGGGAGAATCATCTGGAGTTCTTCTCAACTCTGTAAGGAGGAGCTATCTATGTTCCATCTCTATCTTAGATAGAAACCACACAGCTCTAGAGGGGGATCTCTCTAAAGTTTGTATCTTGAAGAATGTCTCACATAGCTACAATCATCAACAAAAATGACTTCAATTGGGACTATTTTAAGTCTTTTGGTGGTAGAAGATTTGCATCTTGACAATTGTATAAAAACAACTTTTCTCCATGGGGATTAGGAGAGGGTATAAACAACCACAGGGTTATGATGTCAAAGGAAGGACAATTTGGTACGCAGGTTGAAGGAAAGAGTTTGTATGGCCTAAAGAAATCTCCGAGGAAGTTGTATTTGAACTTTGTGAGTTTATGAAGAACAAGGTTATAGTAGATGTCATTGTGATCATTGTGTTTCATTTTTAAAGGATAGAAAATGGAAGCTATATTATCTTGATATTGTATGTATAGATGACATGTTTGTTCACGGGGTCTAATATGCATGATACAAATGTGCTCCAAGAATAAATTAGCTAATTCATTTCAATGAAGGATTTGGGTCTTGCAAAAAAATGCACTTGGTATAGAAATTAACGAGGAAGCTGGAAAAAATGTAAATTGACATTGTCTGGGTGAAATTACATAGAGAGGTGTTGGAGAGGTTTAGAGTGAAGAATGAAAAACCATATAGTACACCTTGTGACCATTTCAAATTAACTAAAGAAATGTGTCCCAGGACATGAAAGGATATAGAATACATGTCAAGGTCCTTATTCATTAATAGTTGGAAGCTTGATGTATGCGATGGTTTACAAAAGACCAGATGTTGCTATGCGATTAGGAGTTGTGAGTCGGTATACAGACAATCTAGGTAAAGAACATTGGGAAATTGTAGTAAAGTGGGTTCTCAGTAGTTTAGAGGTACTTCTACTCATGCATTATGTTTTGGAGGTTGGACATTTGTTCTACAAGGATATATGTTGATTAGGATATGACATGTGATAAAGATAACCGGGAGGAGCACCATGGTATGTTTTACTATAGGTGGAACAACAAATGGGTTAGTTAGAAACTTCAAGGTTGTTGCTTTCAACAACAAAGGAGAGTATGTTGTTGCTACATGAAGACCCAGTAAAGAGTTGATTTGGTTCTAGAGGTTTATGGAGGAATTGGGAAAACAGAGAATGAGGTTGTCTTGTGGCAGGTGAGTGAGGTGCCATTCATCTTGCAAAGAAATCAACGTTCCATTCAAATACCAAGCATATACATCCCAAGTACCATTTCATACGATCTGTCTTAGAAGATGGATATTTGAATTTGGAAAAAAATACACACTAGCCGAGGAATCACGCATACATGTTAACAAAGGGGTAACCAAGGGCTGAGTTCCTTCTCATTTTGAGTTGGTCTTCAACATCAAAGATGAAGATGAGAAACTTTCTAGGTCCAAGAAGGATGCGTAGTCTAACAAATACAAAAAATGAATTGGAGTTGTTAGGAATCCAGCATCCAAGTGGATATTGTTGGTTGTGGAGCTGATTATCTTCTGATTTAAGTCTTTGTTTCGGATGTGTTTATAGCCCATAGAAGACCACTGGAATACTATACACACTATCCACGGGGGTGTCTTGAGTGAGACTATCCACCTCACGATTGGGGAATTAGGATTGTAAAAGCGGGCCCCTCGATGGGGGAGTTTGAGGGTGAAACCTGCAGGAAGGAAAAATTTCCTTGTAAATGCATATTGTAATTTCATAGTAAATCTAGACCATTCATTATAAAGGTCAGAATCGACAGTAGAAGTTATGTTGGGGTTTTTCCCAAGAGAGGCAACCCTCTTTTATGAAATGTATTGCAACTATGTATAATTGCGAATATTATTAGTGAGGAGGCTGAGAGAGAAAGAAGAGGGAAGTTACAGCGAGTGTGTTATAAGTTTATCCCTTCATTTGTTGGATAATAATAAGGAAGGACAGCAATTTCAGTGGGCAACCCACACTAGATGAACCATGATATATCACAGTATATACATTGTATTATTGGCCATCTTTATATTGTTTTATTTTCCACATTTGTTTTATTTGTTGCTTAAGTGATCTATTTTTCTAACAAATTACTTCCTTGGAATGTATATAAATCAAAATGGAAACATACGATGGGGGTTTGAGGGTGAAGCCTCTGAAGGAAAAATTTCCTTGTAAATGCATATTGTAATTTCATAGTAAATCTAGACCATTCATTATAAGGTCACAGATCTGACAGTAGAAGTTATGTTAGGGTTTTTTTCCCAAGAAGGAACCCTCTTTTATGAGGGAAATGTATTGCAGCTATGCATTATTGCAAATATTGTATTCTGAGTGAGGAGACTGTGAGAGAAAGAAGAGGAAGTTACAACGAGTGTGTTATAAGTTGTATCCCTTCATTTGTTGGATAATAATAAAGGAAGAACCTGGCAATTTCTCTGGTGGACGTAGCCCACACTAGATGAACCACGTATATCTGTGTCTCTATTGTATTGTGTATCTTATGTGTTTTATTTCCATATTTTTTTTATTTTATTGCTCAGTGATCCTATTTTTCTAACAAGTTACTTCCTTGGAATGTATATAAATCAAAATGGAAACATATCTCATTTTCTTGTGTCATTTATAGATTCTAGATACACAATTGAAAGTACAGTTGGATCCATGATTTTGTTGTCTTTACCAACATGATTCTCTTGTGAAAACAATTACTTTGTGATGAATCCATTTACCAACATTTAAAAATATAACATCTATAAGGGTTGGAGACTATGGTTTCTTTTACATTATTGGAAAAAGTCGATGCCATAAAATATGAATGGGTTGTTTTGAAACATATTTACAAACAAATGCAGTCAATGTATTACATTTGCAGTATCCTTGATAGGGTGTGGAGGAAGAA
>SNQJ01S0196472.1:5414-18879 GCA_010110895.2 Picea sitchensis
AAATGTATACAAGAAGCTGACAAGTTTACTTGCCTCTTTTCCATCTCCGGGTGAAGCAGACTGATTGAATTCCATAGGCATTCCACATTCTCTTAATTTTGGTCGTTTCTTTGATGAAGATCCTTGGTCTCCCCTAAATTCTCTTCTTGCCTCCTCAAACATTTGTTTTTCTTTCTTTTCATCAAAAGTTTGTGTCTTCTCTGCAACTTTCCTGACTCCTAATTCTTCTGTAATCTTTCCTTGGGTCATTCTATCCTCTCATGTAATAACTCCTCCTCTAGTGATAACAAAGACTCTAGGGTCTTCTCCACGAGGTTTTTCTTTGATAAATTGTATCTATGGGTTCTGTTGAGGTCCTCGTTTCTCTTGAAGTTTAGCCAGAAATGTTGGACAAGGGTTTTGACAGTCCCTTGCCAAGTGTCTTGGTTGTGTGCAGTTATAATAGATTATCTGTCCTCGACCTTGACCCATACCTCCTCCTCTTCCTCTTCCTGGGAATCCACCACAAGGGTTGAAGTTTCCTCTCTCAGGGGAGATATACTACCTAGTGTTTCCTACTTATTGTACTTCACCTTGAATCTTGTATATATCCCTTGAAATTTCATGCATGAGATCGTAAGCCCTACAATCCCTATCATCATGTCCCACAGACTTACAGAATGTGAAATACAAATTTGTGTGTCTTTGAACATATTTTTTCATGTAGTAGCACTCACTAGAGGGATGTCTATTTCTGCATACCTCTCACTAGGGTAGGGTAACTTGTTTCAAGGGGCTCATAGCTCTAGAGGCCAAGTATTCATGGAATAGGGGACAATGTTCCTTGTCATATGTTTCTAATATGCATATGACACACCATATGCCTTCTCTTTTATCGTTTCCCTTGTCTTTCTTCATATCTTCGACCTCCAGAGACAAACTAGTTAGCTGACTCAAGATTTGACTCATACCTAAGATGGATTCTCCCATAGGGACTGATTCTAGCTTCATGGCGATCTCCAGTGCCTCATCCTGTGAAGAAATATTTTTTTGTAGCAGAGGGAATCTGATGTGTGGTAAGAGGGCAACAATGAACCATTCCTTGTTCTGCTCATCTGGGATTTGAAAACTCAAATGGCCTGTCAAGGTCTTGAATCTCTGATCGAACTCCCATACCGGTTCATCTATTCTCTGATTTATTTCTTTCATTTTTGTAATGCACTATGATTCTAACTTAGGTTTATTGAATTCAACAATTAGCGAAGTCTTAATAGCATTCAATGGTTTAGGTGTAGCTCCTTGGACAAATTTCATATACCATCTCAGTGCACGATCTCTCTTAGGGTAGTTGTGAACTGAGCTCGTTTGACAACTTCATTGGTAATATTCTTAATACTCCACACAACTTCACAGAGAAGCTAGTGTTGTTCAGGGTCTTCATATCCATCTCCTCTAAAGGTGGGTAACCTCATCTCGTCTTCCATAGATCTTCCTAGATTTTTGGATTGAGTATGTGGTGCACTACTAGTGAAAGTTCTTTGAGCGCTCTGGTGACTTTTATTACTCTTATTTCTTAATGTTGCTGAAACAACAATAGGATTAATAGTACTTACTTTGATAGTCAACGCAGTCTCTGAAGCTTCTTGTTCTTCTCGGTGAGGTTCCTTTGTACTAGCATATTCTGAATGCTCTTCATATATCCAATCTCCCTCTTCTCCACTGTAGAAACCCTCGTCCTCATAGTTCTACTTAAACAGGTTCACAAGATGAAATTCTCTGAACACTCTCCCATTGTGCATATGTCCATCCTCTATGTCGTCGTCTCTGTCCTAATTATTGAACATTAGTCTTTTCAAATCTATCTAACTGATGTATCTTCAATATGTTCTTCTCATGCAATAACATCTTGATCCTCAACTTGAGAAAATGTAAAAATTTTCCTCTGGGTCCCTTAAAGAAATATCTCTCAGCTTGGCTATATGAATCTACTCTGTCAACAACAAAATCGGTGATATACCCTCCAATGGTACTATCAAACTAGTGATCTACTTTTCTTGACACAAAGTTATCAACTCTCTTGACCTTCTTGATTAGCACCGACGTCCAAACCATAGCTGGCCTAGATCTGATCTCAAATTGGGTATCTACTAACCTAGCTAGCCACTCATATAGCTCATGATGGATTCCTCCAAAGAAAATTTTGTGTATATCAGTAAAGATATATCTACCCAACCAATATTCTATACTAAGATTAGGGTTCTTCTTTTGGGCTTCAGGGAAGTCCTTTTCTTGGTCTTTTATCCACTTCTGAATCTCTGTCTTTGATGGAAACCACCTTGAAATTCCCTCAAGAAGATTCTGGTCCCAAAAATAGAACCATTTGTTGGCACAGGGGAAGACCCAGGGTTCATCTCCAAGAGCGTACCAACAAGCCCTAACTACTGTCCCTTTCGTCAACACCTATGAAGCAGATGCAGTCTCACCCAAAGTAGTTATGGGGGGGTTGCAAGACAAATATGTCTACAACCAAAGGGCATATCAAGTGGATCCATTACAAGAACAGTAAAACATTTATATATTATTCACCAGTTCATATCTACTCCACAGAACCATCTACCAGATCTAACACACTAATGCAATAAAAATATACCAAATGACAAAGAATAGAGAATCAATCGCACACACAAAAAAAGATATACATGGTTCACCCTCTCTCTAGGGATACATCCACAGAACTATGCTTTATAATATATTAATATGAAGCATACATTTCTTGTCTACACTCTCAGCTAGCAGATCTTCTTTATTCTCCTCTCTGCCTCTCCCCTTCCTACGAACCCATCTATAGGACTGATCTTCGCACCTAGCTAAATATCTTACAATACCAGAAGGATCTACACTCAACACTTCTCTCTCACGCAATAATACTTACTCGATCACATAATAACAATGACTCTTCAATCAACTTGGTACCAACAAAAATAACAACAATCCATCCCAGGTCCTTTAGACCTCTATTTATACATTACAATCACTCACTGACAACCTTAGGTCGAAACCTAGGTGTCAAAACCCTAGATACCAAAACCCTAGGTGTTTAAAACCCTACGTCAACTTGACCCATTTTTTTAGGGATTCACCGACCTGTCTTTCTTTCCTTCTTGCGTGGTGCTCCAAAGCATCCAATAGTGGATTTTTCCACTTGTTGAGTTGTCCATGATCCATCTTCCTTGTTGATCTGTCATCCTCGATCTCCTCATCCAACATCTTGCTTCCTTTTACTTTGTTCCATCTTTTCTTCTCTTTTACTCACTTCGAGCCAGTAACAGTCAGTGTGTCTTTTGCACATTTTTCATTTTTCCTTTTCTTCCTTGATCTTTGCTTGCTTCCATAATCGAGGGCCAACAATCTCCAAACGTTTTTGAATATTTTGAGCTCACCGTAATCTTCAACTTCCATACAGAAGTTATTCTTATTGAACATCTAGAAAACTTAATTCCATTTGATTGAAGTTCCTCCTTTCTCTAAAAGTCTTGTATTATTATCATAGAAATCCTGTGGGGTGTTAGGGTATTCTTCTTGTCAGCTTCCTCTTGTGGAATCTTATACTGTGGTATCTTTGCTAGTTGTTTTCTTGCGAGGAGACATATTTAAATTTTTGAAAAACAAAACCAGTATTAGTATATAAAATAAAAAATGAAAGGTGACACAACAACAAACATAAATTTTTAGGTTGTCAATCATGCAAATCATTAAGTCTTTTGAGCACTACAAGATATTTAAGATACATCTACCTATGCAAACCTATGTTGGTACCGAAGGAATTAATCGAGTGAACATTAGGAGGGAAGTCTCCATCTGAGGATGATAGGATGATATAAGACATGGTGATATTTTGAGGAAGTATGACTCTACTTTGGTGAACTGATGCATTTTTTCACAAGTTATTCGATGAAGGAAGTGAAAAAAGAGTCAAAGATGAGAAGTGTTCTGGTATGAACCGAAGGTATTCTTGACTAGTCAGTTGGTAGTGCTAAATTATGTATCAACCAGTTAGTGAGAAAGTTTCCATTATGCACTGGTGGCATTGATATAAATTCTATAGGTGCAGTGATGTCATTATGACAGAGTTACGAGGAACTTGACCAGTGACTCGATTCACGTACCAGAGAAGTTGAGATTAAGTTCATCGGTTCCAAGTTTTACATTCTGGAGGGAATGATGTTAACTTCATCGGTTACAGATTATATATATGTGTGTGGTGGAAGAGAAGTTGCTAACACTGTCATTATATGCCGAGGAGGTTGGGAGAAACCTTGCCGACTAGTACTAGACAATATGTTAAGAAATTTACCGGTGAAAAATGAGATTCTAGAGAACAATTTGTTAGTTCAGCCAATATGGTCCTTGAACTAGAAATTTGTCCAACGGTTGAATTAGGTTTTAGAGCTCTATGTTTGAATGAAGTCATGTGGTCATGGGTTTGAGATCGTAGATTTCACCTCTCTCAAACTTGTATGCATTGGACAAATATTAAGTTTGGAGAAATTTCAAGTGTCAAAGAGTTAACATGCAACTCTAAGGACAGGGAGTCATATCTTCTTATCTGAGTAAGAGGGGTATTATTTGAGTCCAGAACTGTCTCAAAATTTGACAAAATATTAAAAGACAATGTGGTTTAGGTGAAACTCAATATGAGGTGGATAGGTTTGATGACATAAACCAATGGAATAAAAAATCAAGGGGTTGGTTGATAGGATCTATGGTATTGACTACTAGAGACAAACCATAACCCAAATCATGGAGAGTATATATATAAATATAAATATAGGTTTTATGGATTACCTAGAAAAGGATGAAACATGGATGTGAAGAGTGTTATGTTGGAAGATAAATGATATTATAAGTGTGGTAGTTCATCAATCATAACACTTGGCATTCCCTACTCTCCTTGGAAATAATAAAATGATAAAAAATATGGAGGGGAATGATCTTAGATAGGAATGACGTGAAATTCAAGACAACCAAAGGAGTTGGGAGGAACCTGAGTTGCGTTAAGTTAACCTCATCGACAAAGATGTTTGGAAGTGCTTAAGTCATACTGGGAGAGTTGGTGAGAATCCCTTGAATAGAACTAGATTTGGTAATGGAAAGTGCTCCAGTTATACTGATCATGTTTTAAGAAACTCCTCCAATTGCATGGTTTGTCTATCGGTGGACTTGCAAGGGAGTTCATCGGTTGGTGATTTACGTTTTGGAGTATTTTTAGAAACTCCTCCAACGTATCGAAGTAAGTGAAGGTAAGTCCGTTGATGAGGGGGGAAGAGTATTGGATTAATTGGAAATAACTTTTCCAACATAAATTTGATCCAAACACACAAATTCATCCAAAATCTCAAAAGAGTTCGTGAGAACTTCTCCGACAAGCCAAAACTCACTCTTTAAAAAGAGTTAAGTATTAAATCCAAATCCAAACCAAACTTGCAAGATGAAACCATTTCATCAAAGATACATGAGTAAAATTTAGTGTAGATCAATTAGAGAAGTATTCTCCTTAGTAAGTCATGAGGCTTTAAGGTCAAAGAAGGAGGGGTCCGATTTTCTTGGTTAAAAATGACTTTACTAGCAAAAATTACAAGGAAAATGGAAGTTGTTTATGCCTAACACAAAAAATGGAAACATACTGGGTGACACCATGAATCCCTACAAACAAATATATCTAAACATAAAAATTATGAGAATGGAAACACTTGTAGCACATAAACCAAGGGAGAAAGAGTAGGTCCCATATTTTTCAAAAACGCAAAAACAAATTGATGAGACAAGTTTGTATGATGAAAAATGGGGGGGGGGGTCAACGCCATGCCCAAAGCATATTGCCTATTATAATATAATATTTTGAACCATATTGTTTCAGGATGGAAAGAGAAGTACAATAAGGAAATGATACATCATGAATGTTGAAATACAAGTTGATTATGCATCTCTCTGGTGTTTCTTCACTACTAGTGAGCATCCATAGCCCCAATGGAGTCACCTCAGTGTCACAAGAATTTCTCTACTTCCAGTGAGAATTCATATCGTCTACATAGATACTTTCATGTCTCACATGAGATGAAATGCATTTCCCAAGCCTATACGTTTATAATATGATTCTCTTAAATTTAGAGAGAGGTGGATTGGGGGGTCCCATTTTTCCTTTAAGACATGTGGTATGACACCTATGAAAGTGAGATATGCCAACATTATTCTAGATGATATAACTCCCTGAGAAACATACCTTTAGTACTATAGATGTCTTCCTAAAGAAGTTTCCATTTAGTTTCAGATAAACGCAAAGCCTGCTCTCGGACATGACCATTGTCTCACTGTTGCTACATTTAAGAGTACAATGCTCATATGCTAATGAACTATGTTCCTCTACTAGGTTTGACTTTGAGTGATGTAAAAAACTGTTACATAGAGATATACAAAGTTATGTCTAGAAATCAAAATCAATATTTTCAAGATTTTGACACCAATGTGTCACATCTTAAAATTCAATTCAAATCAAAGACACCAAATTATATAAGAAGCCAAAGGTAAGAGATTTTGAAAGAGATAAAAGGAAAAATAACTAGAATAAAAAAATGAACAAAAGTGAAAATCATAAAGCAAGGCAAAGAATGCGAAAAAAGTAAAGAAAAATCAAGTAGGTAATCAAATATGAGAAAGAACACTCTTTATTTATGTGCAAGGGGAAGCTGCCTCAAAGGCTAGATAATGTAATGTTTCAGAATTTGGCCATTGATGTGGAGAATATATATATCCCCTTTGATATTTTTCAATCGGTAGGTATTATTGATGGCCAAAATTAACCATATTCAACATTGTGGAAATCACCTAGTCAGGGCCCCAATTAGACCCTTATCTATCTGGTGTGGTGATTCCGACTAGTTAAATGGGTCTAGTTACCCTTTTCCTAAAACTAATATAAACTAAATGTTAATCCTAATCTAAAATAATCTAACACTAAATCTACCTTCTACTTGCTAATGTATGATAATGTTAAATGTTATCAACAAGAAGAAAGAAAAGACTTACTTTTATTACACCATGTTTGCAAGAGACAATCTTTTGGATTAGTTGAAATGAGGGCTTACTCGAGCCACAAGAAAGGTTTCTCCTATGAAATGATACTTTCAAAAATATAATGAATTAAACTAAATGCAATATCCAATCTAATATAATATCAAAATGAAACCTAAATTATCTCAATCAAGGGAAGGAATAATCCCACTCTTAATTAAGAGAAAAAATGAATAGACTAGAATTGAATTTAAGGTCAAGATAAGATAACAAATAATAGAAACAATTCATACAATTTGTAGCAGTTAATAATAATAATCTTAATAAACAGTTACCAAGACCTTCCTCGCATATACTTAAATCCAATTATTAATGAATGAATTTGATATTAGATGTACTATTGTATTAAAGAATCAGTTCTTGAATGAAATATAAATTATAACAAAGACAAGAATGTAATTGAACTAATAAACAATTATCAACAAATACAAGCAAGTCCACTCGAATCTAATATCCAATGTTGATTTAAATCTTCTCAACCCTGCAAAGATAGCTTTACAAAGTTTTAAATAAGCATAAAATATATGAAATTAACAATAGTTCTAATATCAAATATTAAATCAAAATTGAATTAATATAAAATACAACAATAAACTTTCAAATTCTTACAATGGTGTATGAAAATTGGATTTATAATTGGCTTCGAATAACTCTAGTCCTGTAGATTCCAAGCTCTTTCGATAATTGATTTTACAATGGTGTAAAGGTTCCACCCTCTTCAAGAAATTGGAGTCCTTCCTTACAATAATAATATCATATCCTTTATAATTTTTTAGCAACCAAGGTTGAATCCTCCATCAACCAAAAAAGAAGATTCGTCATCATGAATCAACTACAGAATCAAAATGACCAAATATGAATTCTTGGAAAAAAAGCATTTACAAAATCAATGATATATTTACAACTGTTTATTTTTTTGCAAAACGACTTGGAGGTAAGTTAAAATCCCATGTTTTGTAGATGGGTTTTCAACCGTTTTTCAATATTCTTCTTGGTTTTCTCATACATTAAGTTTTAAATTAACCTCTTGAATATTGATGCAAAATCCAATCTTGAAAATTCCATTTCAATCAGAAATGATTTCTCTCAAACAATTCACTGTCCGAGAAAATGACCTCGATGATAAGTAAATATGCTTGTTATGCAAGTGGGTTTTCAACCATTTTTCTAGATTCTTCAGCGTTTGCTGAGAAATGAAGCTTGAAGTTTGTTGGTCAGTTTTGATTTCGCCCAAATTCATTAAGTATGTTGATAATTGCCTAGATTTTTCTAGAATCATCTACATAAATTTGGTTGTAGAAATATTGTAGAAACCTATCTCCATATCGAAGGATAAATAAATAAAAAAAAAAATCACAACGTATTAAAATTTAGGGTTACGTCACTAAAAAAAGAAAAGAAAAGAAAATAAATATATATCAAAACCATACAAAATATTTTCACACTAATTAATGTACAGATAGAAAACATAATTAATTACTGGATATTATGATTTAAATCTTGTAATGGTGGGATAGTGTTCGTTTCCATTGCTTAAGAAATTTTCAATTTCTAGTTTATCTTTGTTCATCAAAAACTTCTAAAAATTAAACATTTTCATGAATTATTTAACAATGCAAAATTTTCAATTAATAAATTAATGTTTTGAAGACATATAATGACAAAACTAGAGAAAGATCATAATAACCCTTATTTCAAGAAATTGGAGTTGAGTAATAAATTCTAAGAAGTTCATTTGAGTATGTGCACCACGTTGAATATCCAGAGAACCAAAAGATTCAATTAATACAAAAAATTGATTAACGCACACCACACCAAACGTCACATAAAGGAAATTAACAAATCATCTTCTTCAAACCAAGCAATACAAAATCAAAACATAATGAAAAAAATAATTTTTCCAATATTTGAATGGGGACCCCTAAATTTTGTAAAATTTTATGGAGATTTGTTGGGATCCTAGTAAATGGTGACATACCAGGGAGAAGAAGTTATCTATGCCTAGATAATGGAAAATTTACATGTACAAGAAGGAAAAATATAAGGCTTTTGAAAAAAAAAGAGTTTTCCTTAAATCATGTGTACCACATTAAAAAACCAACCTTTTAAATATTTAACAAGATGCAATTGATAAACTTCTAACTATCATTCAAAATGAAAAGACAAGTATTCATTTATTAGATTCCTACAAAATATATTCTTCATCGAAACACACCCTAAGGAACAACTCGTGATGATTAGGAGATGCTATCTTATAGTTTACCTCTAATACCATAGACATGGCAACTGCAGCCAGTAGGTGTCTATAGCCTCGATAGAGATACATTTTAACCCATTAAGTTTCTTATATCCCATCCACTAGTTAAAGATGTATAGCTTATAAACATTTTGCTAAAAAAATATTTCTTTACTTTTCTAAGGAATGAGTTGGAAGCCACTCTCCTGACTTGGTAATCAAATAGTGACAACGTCATTCACAAATATCTACAAAAATGAAAAGGTTATCTTGTGATGAGAACTCCTATCCTCCAACTAACCCCTTAAATGTCATTTGTCATAATAAAAAGGGTTTCACTATGATTAACATTAATCTCATTAGAGATTAATTAATTGATGGGGAATAAACCTTTACTCCCTAAGAGTATAGGATTGTGTAAATAGGTTTGATATAATAACAATACAAGTCTCGCTCATTTTCTCCTAAAGAGAGAACCAATTTAAACATAATTGCAGAAATTATATAAATATAGCATTGCGTACTAATTTGTAATAGTCAAAAGAAAAAAGTAATCATTCCATCTTAGTTTTAATATAAAGTTAAGACTTGGAAAGTGTTCCACCATGGGAATTGATATTATTTTTTTGAAAATTACCTTGTAAAGGATTTCTTCAAGAACAAAACTTCAGAATGATGAAGGCCCAGATGACTTACTTAACATAGAGTACCATCTATATTGGGATTAATAACTCCCTATCCATTAATCTTAAAATTTTATGTTCATAATAGAATCAACATTTCATCTTTTAAACCCCAAAGTGAATGATTGTCACATCACAAATATTCAAAATAAAAATAATCTGAAATAAGGTAAGAAATCCAATTCTAATCAAACAAAATTGGAAACAACATGAAAACAAAAGTAATCTAATCTAAAGAAAATAATAAAATTAAACCAAAACAGGCCTTATCAATATGACTAACATATTATGTGAAAATAATGTAATATTTTTTGTAACATAAAATAGAAGGAATTTTTATAGTAAAGGGGATAAGTATATCAATTCATAAAATACAAATTGATTAATTGAATTGATTGTAGAAAACCCCTTTTAAATGTATTTATTTCCTTTGGATGAAGAATTATTATGAATATTGTCATTTGTTGCATACAATATTAAGCTGATATGACCTCCTTTAGTAAATATTATGTACATGAAGAAAAATAAATAAACTCTTTATTAGAGTGCACAGTCATGATTCATCATTTTCAAAACAAGTCACTCATCAAAAGGAGATCAATTGTATCGTCAAATTTTCAATTGTTTAATCACTCGTCTCCTTTACAACATTTTGATATTAAAATTGTAGATAAATTACCATATAAACATTGCAAAGTTAAGTCACAATTATTGATGAATTGTTTTAAGACACAATATTTTAAAGCTAATGTTAAATGGAATATAATCAAAAGTTGAGATCCTCTTCATTAGTTCGCTTAGATTATCCTTACTTTCTAGCGTTTTAAAAAATTGATCAAATTAAATTGTTCTGCAATAAAACTAAAGATAATAAAAATGTAAAGATAGGACTTAAAGGGAAATGATTAAACACGATAAGAAATAAAATAAGTAATGAAAAAAAAAGAAAGAGAAGAATTCCCTAAATGATGATTTACTTTTTTCCTGAAAGAAATGTCTTTCTGCATGAATTCAAACTGACAAAGAGAAAATGAAAAGAACAAACAAAATCTAATCTACTCTCAGCTATTCTATAGGAACTAAGTGAAATGGAATTTCCAATGTAGCCATTCCAACTGCTTAAGACTTGCATGAATGTGTCCATTAGAAATTAGAAACACAATCATTCAAAATATCAAAGAATATGAAAAACTAAAGATATGTATATTTAAATCAGGAACATACAACAGACGAAGACTCTTATTTACAATAAACTTCCTATTAAAGGACTCTTCTAACCAAAACTCTATTCTATCATGAAATGAATCATAGAGGAAATTAGAAGAAAGGAATGGAAGAATGTAAAAGAGTTTACATAAATTATCAATATTATGGAAACGCGACATAACCATCATCCAAGACCGAAGTGCCCCATTCTCTTGACAATTATCCAATTGTTCATGAATTTCTTCACATGAAGAATATGGAAAAATATTCAAAAAAAAGGAAGAAGTATTTACAAGAAGAGAATTTGTTAAAGTACCATGGAGAATATGATTATTATTTATAATAGAGGACTTAATAATATCAAGAGAATGTTCCTTAGCCCCCAATAGTTGAAAAAAACTAACTTCTTCCCAAAGAGGATATTGAAAAATAAATGAAAAGAAAGAAGATGTGTGACTTTCTAAGATAATTTTCATATGTACACAATCATATAATTTACTAAACCTACAATTAGTAAAGTAATTGGTGGACCAATGATCATTTGCAAGAATGAAATTGCCACTAGAGAAGAGTTCCAACAAGATTTTATCAAAGTAAGCTTCCAATTGAATATTAGAATGAGTGTCCTTGGAAACTTAAAATGAATTATGAGAATCAAACAAATCAAAATGTTCATAAATAGATTTATGCTTAGGAAATAAAGGGAAAGGATATGAATCAGTTGATCCTAAGTTTGTGTGTATTTCACTTTGCAATGAATGCGATTCTATGCCATCAACATACAAATATTGATCAGATATTATTTATTTCTCTTGCAAATCACATGTCATATTTGAGTCAATAAAATTATCAAAATGATAAGCACAATATTCAGAATTGACATTGATAGACAAAGGATAATCATCCAAAAATATTTCTTTCTCAAATAAATTTGAACTAGTTGAGGAAAATGTTTCAATGAAAGAATTAATAGAATGATGAAATGTATCGATATTAGAAATAAATATGGATACAAAACATAGTGATTGCTAGAGTACAATAAATTATATTTTCTTAGAAGATTTTCATCATCATTGATAAGATCAGGACTCAGACCTAGTAATAAAATTTATGTTGAATAAATAGGAACCAGTCCTAGATTTTTTGTTTTTTAAGTAAAAAGGGTGGGTCCTGTTATATTAAGATTTAAAAATTACAGAGTACTTTGGAAGTGCCAACTATCCTGCCTAGAGAGGAAACTGAGACAGTTGGCCATTCCATGCCACTTCCTAAACTCAAAATTGCAGGCTGCCATCCTGCCCTAAGGAAACCAAGATGCATGGCCATCTCTAGAATAAGTTTATTCTTCACTACTCTATCACTATCATTGCTATAAGCTAACTGAGCTACTTCTATGATTTGCAACAAAAGAAAAAGGTTTCTAACTATGAGCATGCAAGAAAACATTTTAATAGTTGTCCTCATAATCGTCTTCATTCTTTCCGCGTCTGACTGGAATTGCATAGAACTGTGTGCAAGTGGGGCACTGGTGTCTTGGGGTAGTGTTGGAGTAGGCAGCATAAATCATATCCAAGAATTGGTTGATGAGGATAGCTCTAAAAATCTTGTCGTCCACCATGCTGCATACCTCGAAGATTAATTCCAGGTGCTCTGGGTGAAGAAGTGGTGGATGGTCCTACAAGTCTTGTGAAATGGAGGAGAGGGGAGCGTTCATCCCTTCATCGGCCTCATCCTGGTTCTCTCACTTCCTATTCTGCTACGCCATTTCTTTAGGAGTTTCATCGGTTGTGAAATGGATGTTTCCTTCTGTGCCTTCCTGTATCTCTTCCTCCATGATGCAAGATGTAAATTCCGTAGCTGGAGTGTCCCTAGGACTGTGTGTTGGTATTGGAGCAGGGGTTATGGCATCCTTTCCGAAACAAGCGGGGGGAGCCCAATTTTCCGGGACTGTGAAGAGAAGATTCTTGGAGTAATTCTGGATAGATTAATCCAGAGTAATCTCCACGACACATGCCATGGGAGGCGTTCCAATTCTTCTTGACTTCCTGGTTCTCCTCCTCCTAGCTAGAGCTAGAGCTCTCTCAAATTTATGTTGCCACTTCCTACGTGAGTCGACCGCATACCAAGCCTCACCTCTATGAGGCCACCTGCTTGCTCTTGGCATGCTTAAAAACAAATCTATTGTTAGAATACCAGATGAAAGGTTGTCTCTATTCCTGCACCTCAGAGTTTC
>SNQJ01S0196473.1:0-14013 GCA_010110895.2 Picea sitchensis
CCATCAGTTATATGTCACGATCTATTTAATGGGGTGATCATATGGGTGAAGACTCAAGAAAATATAGCTTTAACTCGAGAAACTGGGCCTGGTATGTAGAAACCAAGGGAGGTCTTGATCCAACTTCTGTCAGTAAATGACTAAAGGGTGGTAGAAGGAAGACTTGTGGGAAGGGAGAGGAAGACTGCCTCGAGCAACAGGCCTTCGGAAGCTTGGGGATGAAAACCTCAGAAGCCAAGATCCTCTTGGTCTAGAGCCTCAAGGAGCTGAAGAGTGACTTGATTAGATCCTCCAATTCCAAGTCATTCAGCGTTGAGAAAGTCACAGGAACCGATTAGAAACAATGTAACTGTTACAGTGATCCAACCTACATCATCCTATAACAACCACAACTCGAATGGATCCTCCAATTCTGAGTTGTTCTAACACAGTAAAGAAAGAGATGGAAGGGAAGCCGACATCCATAAAGTAAGAAATCTCAAATGCCTTATACATTAACCAGAGCGACCAGCGCTTCATCAAAACTTTACAATCGGGAGCCTTGCTCAACCATCGATCCTTTACAAAATACAAAACCTGAGTCTATATACTCAGGAAAATTCACCTCACAGAGGCATGTACAGTCCCCCAAAGCTTGGTGTCCCTTCAGTCAAACCCGTACTAATATATTTCTTTAAGCGCCACCTTAACTACGCATGGCTCCTGTAAGGAGGGTAGCTGAGCCATTAAGTGTTGGGCTAGCATGCACAGACTTCTTTGTCGAGTCAAGGACTTCAGCATGGTTTCTCTGAAAAATTTGATACACAGGACCTCTTCGAGCAGAGCGCTTTCCAAACCCTCCATTCCCATACTCAATGAATGAAAGGAGGTTTCAACCACCCGCTCTTGCCGTCATTTACTCCACGCGAGAAAAAATATGGAGATCGGATCCGATGGCGGTTGGAGATCGCGATGATCCCTTCTGTAATTGAACTCGGCGCCTTTGGCCTTCTTTACATAGCTCCTTTCTTTCTCTAAATGACCGCGGACTGTGACCACATTCTTATTCCCAAGGCACTTTCGACGTTCATGAATATGAAGGGGGTGATCCTTGCTGATCGAAATCCCGATGAGCAATACGCCGAGACTGCTTAATCTGGCGCCACATGGTCCCTCTAGATCTGATGGCTCTTAATTATCTCGACGATACAATAGGCCCGGGTCTGGGACTCTCCTGGAATCTCACACATCGGAATATAACGGAGCTGCTCTTTGCACCTTGGAGTTGCGATGGGAGAAATGCCGAGATGGCTCAAATTGCTGCCAGGTGTCCCCTTTATATGGATGGCTAAAAATGTTTCGTGATGTCGCGGGCCCCAGTTTCGGCACTGTCGTGGTTCGGGGTTTTGCGGTATTCAAAGACATAATACATTCACCCTTTGCAAACACGATTGCCGAAAAGCCATCGTGACCAGATCTCGTGCCACATGCCCTCTGGGATGAACGGCTGTCATCCATTCCTGAGCATGCTATGGGCGCTATCCATTTTGTTAAACTTGGTGCAGCTTTGCTAATCGCAATTTCCCACCCACCGCTGATCTGATTTTTTGGATACATCCTGGACATTGAAATCAAAGCGCTCGCTCGCTTGACCTGGGCCTGAAATGGATTTATTTTGTGTGTTGTGCTCGGGCTCTTCTCGTACAAATTTCAAACCCGGATATCCCTATGTCGAAGACGAATAATGTCGCTAACATAAGCAGTGTAGCATCTTTCTCAAATCTGTGGACTCTCAAATGATGCGGGAACTGGATTCACTGCACAAGTTTATGATATTTCTCAGTGCTTTCTTTACAAGGAATGGATCATGGAACAATGGGAGAAAAACTATTACATAAGTGTGATTGCAGGGGCCAACAATGCGAGTTCCCTGGTAGTAATGTCTAAAGGAACAAATTACACACTGCAGTATTATAGTTTTATCAACAACGCTCTGTGAGACAGACATTAAAAAAGTATGAGCTTACAACTTCTTTGGCTACCAAAGAGCTCATTTGGTTTATGGCATCTGCCTTGTTGGCGTTGCCAGTGTTTGGCATATTGATGGCATATTCATCCATTTTCAGTAGTGGTAAGAAGGCTCGCAAACCCAGTCGAAACAATCACACTGGTAATGCATACAGGAAACATAAGCGCAGACACATGGACAAATAATTCTGCAAAATGGGTTGATTCTTGTGTTCTTTTTGTTTTATTGGTTAAAGAGAAACGCATGGAGTTGAAGACCAGAGTTGTGTTTGTGGATTAATCCTGTAACAAGTGGCTTATGGGAATGTGGAGTTGAGGCTTATATTGCCACCCTGTTACTGGATTTATTATCTTTACAATTGAAGAGTGCTAGTCCTTGCAGCTTCTATTTCTCAACCATGCATGATTGGTCAAAGACAGTAGCAGATCCCAGGGCATAAAATCAGCATTCTCACGCATACAAATGGAAAATCAATCTCCAGAATCCGAGGCAGTAGTTAGAGGGAGGTGGTAGAGTATCTTTTTTTTCCCAGGCAGAGGACCAACAATCAAAGGGACAAGTGGCCATTATTTCCAAGATTCGAGGGATAGGCATCAACAACCTTCCAACAAATTTGAGACGACCAACCAACAGTTTCCAAATTTAGTTTTTCCTTTAATTTTCTGTTTTGTTTGTTTTAGGAGATCATTTACAGGTGTCATGCAGTACTGTAACCGTTTTCTATTTTTAGAAAGCAGAGTTAAAGCTAGGATCTTTTGAAGGTTGAGAGTTTTGTATTTAGGGAGATGAAAAAGATGAAAGGAGGGTTCGACCTGTGTGAAGTTTCCCTTTTGGTCAACTTGTGAGGTGTTTTATTTGGCTGGACCATGCGCTGTGTTTGGCCAGAAAACTTTTCTTTGTAATCATTAAGTGATTGGTCTGTAATGGGCATGATTTTTACAAGATTCTTGTGCGGAAGTGTTGGTGGCGTTCTTTCTCTGTTAAGTATTTTTCCTGTCATCTTTTCACTTGTTGTCAATTCTTATTGTCAGAAGATAGTAACAGAGAAGAATTTATTGGTAGAATACTCTGCATCTGTTCTTTTGATAATCTTTATGTTACTTTTCTAAAAAGCTCAGTTAAGGAATTCTTAGTTTCTCCTTTGCTTGGCTTTTTCCTCCCCTAGTTCTTCCTCAAATCGACACCATCAAAACTTAATTCGATCCAACATTTCCGCTACCTTGCCCTGTGTAAGAACTTTGTCCAGAGATGAGAGTGAATCACATATTTAAGCGCAGACCCCATTTGCCCAATGGCCCTCCTTGTTGTCCCAAACTAACCATTTAAAAATAAAAAACCCCATACTTTCATAGCTAGCCTAACATCCATCCCATACAAACCAAGTTAAATCGAAAAGAGAGATCCCTCTCTGAGCCTTGGAGGGATAGATCCAAGACTCCAAGTGGTTTGAGGTTACCTCTTTGACTGCCTCCGTAGCCTTGGGCAAATTACAGAGCGTTAACATTTTGGCGACCATACTGGGGATGATTTTTCGAGTTCTCCAGAAAATATATCAAGTTCAGATTTGACTTTTGATGGTGAATAGAAGCCAAACACGGGAAGGTTGTACCGTTCACCTGGCGACTCCATTGTTCAAGATCCCGAGCTTCGAAGTTCACAAGTGACTTCACTGCTGAAGAATCTAGATCTCAAAGCCTTGATGATGTTTCAAGATGACAGGGTATGTGGAAAATCCTATATCCTGTGAAGCCATAGAAGAATTCATGGGTAAGTTAGCAGAATTTCACATTGATGAAGACTTTTTAACAACTGTGTTTCATATTTTGGAATCGAGAAAATTTTCATCTAAAAGTAAAATTTGTTTTCTTGAGCTAGTTGTTGAAAAGTTCGAAAATGATATTGAACTTTTGGATTCTCAAATTCAGTCATATAATTTCTGAGATCTCAAAGAATTCTTGGTTAATCGTCCTTCTCCAAAACAAGAGGAAATTGTACTACCTATTGTTTGGCAGGTTGATGATGATTATGTTTTCCAATATAAGGCTGAAGTTGTAGATGGAGGGTTTAATTTTGAAGATGCAATTGATCAACTAGTCATAGAAGATCTAGGAATGAATATCATGCATCATTCTTTAATTGATCCTATAGCAGATTACATGGAGGTTCATGTTAGCTTGAGTTTTCAAACATGTATTCTCTATAACAACCAAATATGTCACCAGTTGCCAGTACATATTTTAGTTTCGATTTTCATCAAGCACAATGAGGAAACCCAATCATGGGATCAACTGCTGGGTTGGCTTCATTGGCACTTTTTCATTACCTGATTGAAGCAGTAACTGTTAGAAAAGTAGGGTAGGTAGGAATGTGCCAATAAGCTCAATAGGATGAGCATCTTTTCTTTTTCATCTCTTCGTGGTTTTATTTTCAGTTTACAGTTTGGGGACAACCCAATGATCAGTCGGTCTGCGAAATTCAGAGTTCTATGGATTCTTGGCACCTCATGAGGAGCTGCCATCCCCAGGTGGAGACTATGTTAGAACCCTATATAATAGGGGAATCACTATTCTGACTAATATCTATCTTTTTCAGGCATTGCTCCTTTGCTCATGACACATGGTGAAGGTGGCAGAAAGTGTTAGACTCTGAACAACCATAAGCCAAGAACCTTGCACGTGAACTTCAAAGCATGTTAAAATGCCAATGCATTTTGGCCAAGAAATTATGAATAATTGGTTTGGGTTGAAAAAAGTGATACATGGCTAAGTTTTTGGTTTTTTTTTTAACTTGAACTTTGAACTTATTAGTTTAATTTGGACTTTTTAAGTCTAAATTAGTTCTCGGCCTTATCATAGGTTTTTGGTTTGGTTTTCTTAAAATTTTGATTAAAAAAATATGTTGGCCCAAGGCCAAGCTCAACACCGAGAGTTGTTTTTTGTATCTGGAGCCACACATCTGCATCAACAACAACACAAGTCAATCACCAAAGCAAACAACATCCAAGCCAACGCCCAAACGCAAGAATTCATCTCCACGCATCCGGTCACACAAACAACGCAACACAAGACACGGGTTACAGCAACAAACATGCAAGATAATTGCCTAAACGCAATGCGCCAAGCAACAGGACAATTAAAATCCCAAGATCAAATATGTATATGGCATCATGATATTATTTTAATTGTAGAAGTCGCAGAAGGAGAGATTTCCATGTCCTTTGGAAAATTAGATATGGCCAAAGATTTTCCTAAGCCGGGGCAATAGATCTGAGTGGATTATTGCTTCTCTATTCTTCTTTAGGAGATGCATAAGGGGTCTCCAAAATGGCATCGATAGCAGCGATCAGGGGAAGAACAATGTTTATTTCCTGTGTTTATTCATGCTGGGAAAGTTAGAAGAATGCATTCAATGTTTAGTGGACAACAATCGCATAACTGATGCATTTTAAATGATTGCAAATGTTGCATAGAGGGGGTCAGAGCTCTTTCCCGGAAGACATTGAGGGATAATGCCCAAAAATCTGAATGTATTCAGGGGAACTGTTCGATATGCTAGTGTACATGCCCATTTAGGGAGAACTGGAAGTAGGAGGAATGATCTCGAGTCTTTGGCTTATACGCTTATATTTCTTCTTCAAGGACGTTTGCCTTGGAAAGGATACCAGGGTGACAACAAGGGTTTCCTGGTTTGCAAGAAACAATGGCCACATCCCCAGAGATGTTTTGCTTCTTTTGTCCACTGACCTTTAAACTATTTCTGGAATATGTGGTGAACTTGAAATTTGATGACGAGCCCTATTATGCAAAATATATTTCACTTTTGATGGAATCATTGGTCCAAATCCAGCTGTCAGGCCAATAAACACTGATGGAGCTCTAAAGGTTAGTAAAAAGAGAGGTAGATTGACTATGGAGGAAGATGATGATGAGCAGCCTAAGAAGAAGGGTCAGCTTGGTATGCCTGCTACACAATGGATCAGTGTTTATAATGCTCGGTGACCAATGAAACAGTGACATCACTATAATGTGGCTGATACAAGACTTGCACAACATGTTGAGAAAGGAAGTGAAGATGGTCTTTTTATAAGCAGTGTAGCATCTTGCTCAAATATGTGGACTCTCAAATGATGCAGGAACTAGATTCACTGCACAAGTTTATGAGCTTTCTCAGTGCTTTCTTCACAAGGAATGGATCACGGAACAATGGGAGAAAAACTATTACATAAGTGCGATTGCAGGGGCCTACAATGGGAGTTCCTTGGTAGTAATGTCTAAAGGCACAAATTACACACTGCAGTCTTATAGTTTTATCAACAACGTTTTGTGAGACAGACATTAAAAAAGTATGAGCTTATAGTTGCTTTGGCTACCAAAGAGCTCGTTTGGTTTATGGCATCTGCCTTGTTGGCGTTGCCAGTGTTTGGCATATTGATGGCATATTCATCCATTTTTAGTAGTGGTAAGAAGGCCCGCAAACCCAGTCGAAACAATCACACTAGTAATGCACACAGGAAACATAAGCACAGACATATGGACAAATAATTCTACAAAATGGGTCGATTCTTGTGTGCTTTTTGTTTTATTGGTTAAAGAGAAACGCATGGAGTTGAAGATCAAAGTTGTGTTTGTGGATTAATCTTGTAACAAGTGGCTTATGGGAATGTGGAGCTGAGGCTTATATTGCCAGCCTGTTACTGGATTTATTATCTTTACAATTGAAGAGTGCTAGTCCTTGCAACTTCTATTTCTCAACCATGCATGATTGGTCAAAGACAGTAGCAAATCCCAGGGCATAAAATCAGCATTCTCAGGCATACAAATGGAAAATCAATCTCCAGAATCCAAGGCAACAGTTAGAGGGAGGTGGAAAAGTATCTTTTTTTTTCCCAGGCAAAGGACCAGCAGTCAAAGGGACAAGTGGCCATTATTTCCAAGATTCGAGGGATATGCATCAACAACCTTCCAGCAAATTTGAGATGACCAGCCAAAAGTTTCCAAATTTAGTTTTTCCTTTAATTTTTTGTTTTGTTTGTTTTAGGAGGTCATTTACAGGTGTCATGTAGTACTGTAACTATTTTCTATTTTTAGAAAGCAGAGTTAAAGCTAGGATCTTTTGAAGGTTGAGAGTTTTGTATTTAGGGAGATGAAAAAGATGAAAGGAGGGTTCGACCTGTGTGAAGTTTCCCTTTTGGTCGACCTGTGAGGTGTTTTATTTGGCTGGACCATGGGCTGTGTTTGGCCATAAAACTTTTCTCTGTAATCATTAAGTGATTGATCTGTAATGGGCATGCTTTTTATAGGATTCTTATGCGGATGTGTTGGTGGCATTCTTTCTCTATTAAGTATTTTTCCTGTCATCTTTTCACTTGTTGTAAATTCTTATTGTCAGAAGATAGTAATAGAGCAGAATTTATTGGCAAAATACTTTGCATCTGTTCTTTTGATAATCTTTATATTACTCTTCTAAAAAGATCAGTTAAGGAATTCTTAGTTTCTCCTTTGCTTGGCTTTTTCCTCCCCTAGTTCTTCCTCAAATCGACACCATCAAAACTTAATTCGATCCAACATTTCCGCTACCTTGCCCCGTGTAAGAACTTTGTCCAGATCTAAGAGTGAATCACATATTTAAGAGCAGACCCCATTTTCCCAATGGCCCTCCTTGCTGTCCCAAACTAACCATTTAAAAATAAAAAACCCCCATACTTTCATAGCTATCCTAACATCCATCCCATACAAACCAAGTTAAATCGAAAAGAGAGATCCCTATCTAAGTCTTGGAGGGCTAGATCCAAGACTCCAAGTGGTTTGAGGTTACCTCTGTGACTGCCTCTGCAGTCTTGGGCAAATTACAGAGCGTTAACATTATCAATGGGCATGTTTGTAATGTTTATTAATGGATTGTACTATCTGATGTGCTAACTCATTTTATATATTGTCACTATATACTTGCATCGCTTGTTTGTTGAGAACTTCTTGCAGGTGTAAAGCTATGGGTCAAAGTGCTCAACGGTGGAACAACATCAAATAGTTGGATCGAGGTAGGATTCTTCCTCATATTGCACATTAGTTTATATAGCACATGTTGGAATTGAGTTGATTTCTGCATTCATACCTGTCTGTAGTGGTTTAACCTTGGCCATAGAGAGTTTTTCCCTTGTAATAGAATTAGGGACTCCACTGGGGATAGATCTTCCTTCTAAGGGTTGAAGTACTTTTTTTTCTTACATTTCTCTTTTTCCTTTGTATTTCTTGTCATATCACTGCTTTACATATTCTGTTCACTCTGAGTCTAAGTTTTCATCCTTTTTCCCTTGCCTGGCCTTGTTTTAAAGCATATACGCCCTTTTTGCCTTGATAGTCACGTATACACGCTTGTTGTCTCACTACAAGAAGTGTATATACACTTTGTTCTCCTGAAAAGTCACGTATATCACTTCCCCTTGCTTTTTTTGCTTGGTTTAGTGACTGTTGGGTGTGATTTGAAGATTGATGAGCCTTCTTAGGTCTCTATAGTGCCTGTTGAGATTATCTAGGATGACAGGAAACATGTTTGGAGTTGAATTTTTGGGCGGAGTCTTTCTCTTTGTTTTCTATTTTTGATTTGTCCTTATTATCTGGGTTGTTTTCTTGGTTGCTTGGTATTCTGCTTGAGTTAATGCTTTTATACACAGTAAAATTTATATATCAGGTTGCTCATCAGTCCATGAATTTACTTTTTAGTATATTGAAAATACAAAAAAATAGGCATTTTACATTGGTTGGCATTTCCATCTTGGAATCTTTATCATTAGCTTAGCACATTTAGCGAAAGATTGCATTTTACTTTTGAGTTGCAGAGTTAAAATTGAAGATTGCACTGTTTTTATTTAGCATATCATTCACTGAAAAGTTAAAGTTAGGCTTTGTATTATATCTATTTTTATTTTCATGCTGAGTCATAACACCATGACTTTCATTTCCATACCTTTTTGAGTAATCACGGCCAATAAAATTTATGCTTTAAACTAAAATTGATCAGTAACGATTTTATTATTTAGGGTGCACAAACTAGACTAGGATTTAGTGCCTTGGAATAGGATTTTGTGAGTAAACTTCTCCAAGGCAATTAAATCAACATATGTGTTTGAGATAGGGAGTTGAGAAGTCCATTGTATAATTGGTAATATCAGGAGGCTCCACTCACATCAGAGTTAATCACGAGGTTGCACGAAGTTTGTTGAAGGGATAACCCTTGGATACTCACCTAGCCTCAGAAATATTTTTGTGGATTTATTTGTATTCGGGGATATTGCTAGTGCCCATATCTCTATGAGAGGTGGTTCTTTCAAGGTTTTAGGATTTTCTACCCTGCCCATATAGTGATTTGGACTTACAAATTCTCACCTGTGCATCGGTTATACAGTGGTTTATTAGTTTCTTGACTTAGGTATCTCATAGGTTACTTGTAGGGGTTATTCTGCTTGTACCCTAAGTCAGATAAGGGTCAGACAACACACAACCTTTATGGAGGATTACCTCTTCGGGGGGATCTGGCCGACTAGTTGTTAAGCCTATGAGGGCCCTTATAACTGATTCTTTTACCTTGAAGTCTCAGGACCCTCTTAGATGAGACATACCTTCTTTAGCGAGGGAGGCCACTCAACCACTTTAGCCCGTTTGCATGCATATTGGCCATTTGACTTTTTGGTATGCTCTTTGACTATTAGTTGACCATAGGATTTTGTGATGAGTCTTTTTTATCAGGGATAGTGGAGTTCCTTTTGCTCCCTCATTTACTTCTACCCCCCCCCATGCGTTCATGGGGGCAAATCCGTCCTCTTTTTATAATGGTATCCAGAATTATGGTACTCAGTCAATGCCATGGGTATCTAATCATTTTTCTCATGGTATGTATGATATGTATTTTCACTTACCATCCTCTGTCTCACCTCCTTATGAGAATACAAGTTTTGGGTTTGGGGGCATGATGCCTCCTTCTTATCCCTCTCCGTTTGGTATTAGTCATATCCTTCAAACACCTCTTACGGTAGGAGGCTGGAATATTCATTCCTACGAATCCACTATGCGAGAAGTAAGTGCCCAATTAAGAAATAATTCTACTTGTTACACTCCATCCACTTATCCTTCTTCCGCTATGTCAGTTCATAAGAACACTTTTCGGACCTCTGTCTGCCCTCTAGTGTTTCATCCAGGGGAAATTATTTTTATAGTATGGGAAACCCCCATCATGAAGTTCCTTCATCTGGGGGAAACATATATCCTCACATGAGTAACCCTTGTCATGTTGCTTTGTCTTCACAAGAAGCTTCCTCAGTGTCGATGCCCTTACAACCCTTTATAAATTAGTATGGAGGAGGATACTATCCTGTTGGACAAGGACAGGATGTAAACCAAGATCCTTCCTAGCCTGCAATTTCTCAAAACCAATCTTTCCTTAGACCTTGGTCTCAAATGCCACAATTCACTACCGTCACAAGTCCATTCATTGCGTGTCATACTGACATTATAACATCAACCTCTACTAGTCATGTTGGAGATTGGTCGACAACCTCCACGAGTCATGTTGAAGACCTGCAACTAGTCGCTACAAGTCATGCTGGGGGCACAAGTCCATTCACTGTGTGTCATATTGGCAGTATATCACCAACCTCTACAAGTCATGTTGGAGATTGGTTGACAACCTCTACGAGTTATGTTGAAGACCTGCAACCAGCCGCTACAAATCATGCTGGGGGCACAAGTCCGGTCAGTACATGTCATACTGGCATTATATCACCAACCTCTGCTAGTCATGTTGGAGATTGGTCAACAACCTCTGTGAGTCATGTTGAAGACCTGCAACCAGTGGCTACAAGTCATGCTGGGGGCATATGTCTGGTCACTGCTAGTCACACTGCACATCCATCACCAACCTCTGCTAGTCATGTTGGGGATCCATCACCAACCTTTGCTAGTCATGTTGGAGATTTTATACTAGCCTCTGTAAGTCATGTTGGGAGCATGTCACCAACTACTCAAAGTCCTGTTGGGGGAATTCATATGATTGAGAAGCCTAGATGTGTTAGACATAAGCCCAAAATCCTTTATAGGACTTGTGAAGGAAGTTACCTTACTCATTTGTGTCTTGTTACTGCTGGGATACCAAAAGTGTGGGCCTCACCTAAGGGCCCTTCGAGTTCTGAGGCATCTATGGTTTCACAAAACTTAGTTCCTTCTTTGGTTGATACAACAATCATGTCGATGCAATCTTCGGCTGACACCTTTTTTTCCTTAGGGGTTGATGTATCCTTTGACCTTGTTGTCTCACATCCCATTCAACCTGTGGTTGTGTCGATGGAATCTTCAACCGACACCTCTCCTATGTTCAGGGGTGATGCATCTCTTGACCTTGTTGTCTCACATTGTGTTCAACCAATGGTTGTGTTGATGCAATCTTCGACCAACAACACTCCTATTTTTTGGGGTGATACACCTCTTGACCTTGTTGTCTTGCATCCTATTCAACCAATGGTTGAGGAAGTGGTCGTATCGATGGAACATTCAATTGACCCCACTCTTCTCTTGGAGAGTGAAAAGTCTAAGGAAGTGATCATGCCAATGCAATTCTTGGTCAATCCCTCTCTTCTATTTCTGGTTCTATACCTTTTATGCCATCTCCTCAGCATTTCTAGCACTTCACCTTCTGAACAAGAGAGAGTTTTACTCTTCCTGAGTTCTCTCCCTCCAAGTATTGACAAGGTTCCCTTAAATTGGGATGGTCTTGTGAGGTATCCAATGCCTTTGCCTATGTCTTTTCCAGGAAGAGACATTATCCTATATAACACGGAGATGATAACCTCCATTAACACTTTTCCCTCCTCGACTTGGAGATCTTTGGGTCTTCCCGAGCTTGTGTCGATTCTTCGTAAGATACCGACATTCCACGGAAGGTCTGCACGGGAGCCTTGGCCTCCCCCATGAATTTCCTCCTAGAATCTCCCAATGAGTCCAAGTTAAGCCCTTTTTCGACTCGTTCAAAAAGTGAAAAGACTGTCGAGCGATTTGTTCTTTAACGCTTGTTAATTTGGATTTGAAAGGTTACGAGTCTCAGTTAAGCTCTTTTCCGACTCTTCTAAAAACTGAAAATATCACCGACTGATTCGTCCCTTTCATGCTCATTAAAGTTGGATTTGAAAGGTCATGAGTCTTAGTTAAGCTCTTTTCCAACTCGCTATCAAAAATGGAAAAGATCATTGAGTGAATTTGTCTTTTTCACACTCGTAAATTGGATTTGAAAAGACGTCTCTTTGGCACAAGTTTACCCCTTTTTCATACCAAGTAGACTAAAATATATAAAAAATGATATTTTTTGGCATTAAATTGTGATTGCATCTCATGCCCTTGCTTGCAGTATTGAGCCTTTAGCCGGTTCTCTCTTTGCATTATAAACCATGGCCCAAGCAGTTTGCATCCTCAACCAAGCAGAGCCTTGTTTATATGCTCCGTAATTTGACACCCTATACCCTGGAGGGAACATCACCCCGAGTGTCCATCTACCACATGCATTTCCTTGCATTGAGCATAGGTATGTTTCACTGCTGGAACTATTTTTGCTTACTTGTGACACTTGTCCCCTCCTCTGTATCATAGCATTCACTTGTTATGAAAAAAAAAAAAATACGGGCGGGAAGGGAGTACTATATTGTAATTGGAAGCAGTCGTGTCGCCTTTGAACATAGCACAGAGTTATTGAATCCTTGCGTCAGCATAATTTTGGGTTTATCATGGCTTTAGGAAGCTTATCTTGTTACATAATTTTCTCTACCGACTGGTTAATCTTCCAGTCACTATAGAGAAAATTATGGATGCCTCTTGCATCTAGTTGTCATATCATTAAGTCTGTGCTGCCGGAGTCCACCATATGTCTCATGCGCTTGTTCAAAGTAAGTCTATCAACCTGTGTCAGCCACTCCTCAGAAATATTGACTTTGCATGTCGGCCATACTCTCAGTTTGTCTCAGAATCACATGATACTTTGGTCTTATGATGCACCCTGGCCCTATTTTCATCATTGGTAGGTCACCTTGAACCTAGCAATCGACATTTCATCATGGGCCATTGACTGGGTGGTTTCCCTTGTGTTCGACGATAAGACATCTATTCACACTTTGGGATTCATGCAGTGTCTTAGATGCCATTAGCCTTATTGGTGGTTTCCTCACCTTTTTCAACAGTTTTCATCGTTGGCTTCTATTCAGAGGGTCTTTTTCATGTACCGCTTGCATTTGGCACATGCGAAAGACACATAGGCTCGTTGGTTTGTGAACATGTTCTTCGTCTGTTCTCCACCAAATCATGAAGCTCCTTCTTTGTTCCTCGTGCTAACTGATGAGAGATTCCTTAAAGATCTCCTTTCAGCAGGTCTCTTTCCATCGACTTCAGCTCATGTATTATGGATACGAGACCTAGAGTTGTATTAGTACCTTGAGTCTTACAGTCATTAGTGACAGGCTCTCTCTCCATTGACATATGGGAATACATCAATGTCTCATGATCAATGGATCTCTCAAGTGTTCGACACCAGCTCCTTTATCCACATTTGTAGAGATGTACGTGGTTCCTTGATACCTACTTTCATCATTGGTAGGTTGTCTTGTGTTTGTTAATGGTATACCTTAATGAATGGTAATCAAACAATGTCTCATCATGTTTGACCTCAACTCATTTATTCACATTATGTAGACTTGCACCATTGGCGGATTATATTGAAGACTTGAAGACATCACTTTGTGGACACAGCTTTCCTGAGTTGTTACTTCCATTTCATTGGACCAGTACCTATTTGACTTCAACGATCATGGGAGATTAGATTGTACTCCATGGTATACAGATATCTTCAAATTGATTTTGAGACTGGTTTCACTGGGCCTTGTTCGTGACTATGATAGCTATTGGCATGTAACCTCATTTATACTTGCCTACTCATGGCCATGAACACTTGTTGGTATATTTTCCACATGGATCTGC
>SNQJ01S0196474.1:0-16036 GCA_010110895.2 Picea sitchensis
TGAATTGAATTATATACCATAATTAAGGTTAATCAACTTAAGTATATTATGGAGAAATTATCCTCATTGTGTTATAATATACTTACTCGTAATCATCATATGAGTAAATTATCGAGTTAATGTTAAACTACTTCTAAGAGGGAAACGAGAAAGTAAAGACTTCAGTAATTACTAGGCCATGGGTATTAGGTTAAGCAAAAAAATTAAACCCCATCCCTTAAAAAGGTACTTAGGGGTCGGGCTTGTGACACACTGCTAAATGTTAAATGACCATATCTAAGATACCACAACCAAGTCCCATGTGATCTTGACACATTTTGGGCATATGACTGTGACAAATTTACATTTCTCAATATCAAAGGAAACATTCTATTTTTGGTCATTTGTACTGTAGCTATGATTCTCTTACTGGGTGGTTTGTCCAAGATTGTACACTTGGAACATTGAAAAATGACTCTGTATCCATGGTCATTCATTTGGCCTACGCTCATCATATGATGTATAAGACCACGTACATAATAAACATCATGAATATCCTTATTTTCATCATGTTTGGTCAATACAAAAATTACACCCTTGCATAAAACTTTCTATTGATGATCATCTCCCAATTTAATTTCAGATGTGATAGAGATATCTAAACTAGTAAACATATATTTGTTACCTATCATATGATTGTTGCAGCCACTATTAAGAAACCAAAGATCATGATTGTTTCTTGCTTCTTTTGTGACTTGACATGAGAATAACATTGATTGAGCTGTTGCATCTTCAATGTTGGTAACATTTTCTCTACCCCGATTTAGATCTGCTTGCTTCTTTCTACATTCACTTTCAAAGTGACCAAATTTATTTCAATAATAGTATTTATCCTTGATTTTTCATTCCATATTGACTGATTAAAGTTTCTTTCTCTCCCCCTTTGATTTTGAGAGTGCCTTTGTTATGACTATTAACTTTGTTCTGAACATTCTGAACTTGACCTCTCTAATGTTTGAGAGTGTCTGATGCCTTTTCTTCCTTTTCTCCTATTCCCTCGACCTTTTCCTCTACCTATGAAGGAATGATACTGAAATGCATTCTCCAAATATTTAGTATTTCGACTGAACCTATTTTCATGGGTTAACAAAGATCCCATGAGTTCATCAATTGTGACTATTGACAGGTCTTTCGACTCTTCTATGGAAACTATGACCATATTAAAATTATCGGGGAGGATACAAAGTACCTTCTCAATGAACTTATTCTCTTGAATTTCTTCTCCATGCATGCACAATTGATTCATGATACTCATGACATGGGTCATAAAATGATCCATAGAGTAGGAATCCTTGAATTGAAGAGTCTCAAAATTCTTCCTGAGTATCTACAAATTTACGTTTTTAACTTTACTTCTTCCTATATATGCGATTTCAAGAATATCCCATGTCTGTTTGGAATGATCTACTACTGCAAATTTGGAGAAAATGTATTCCTCTAACCCTTGTTGAATGAGACAAAATACTATGTTGTCCTTATTTATGAGTTCTCCAAGTGCATTTCTTTGTGCTTTCGTCATTTCTTATAGATCCAATGGATCTGGTTACTTGAACCCATTAACTATTTCTTCCCAACAATATTCAGACCGAAGAATTGTTTTTCATTTTTATGGACCATACATCTTAATTTTTACCTGTTAAAATTGGTCCTCGTGTGAATGTTGGAATCTTGTTAGTCGTCATGAATTTTCTATTGACAATCGACTGCCCCTTACTTTCTTAAAACTTGTCCAAGACGGATTTTTATCTGTCAAAATGGAAAATCCTAGACATTTTCTTGCTTGATTGACATTTGTTTTAGGCTGGGCATGAATGGGTGACCGAAAACACTTGGTTGCTTCTCCTCAACTAGATATCGATGACTGAAAGAGTATGGTATCACTGTGTACAAAGGTAGGTCACGACCAATCTCTAAAACACAATATTGAGAAGAATTGTTCCTCAGATATTCACACCAGAAACACCTCAAATTCTCCTGCTCATGTCTGGGGTTGATCAAGCTTCAAATTTCTCTGTAGTAGCTTGCAAATTGTTCTCTAATATTCAAAGAATCTAACTCCTTCTCTGATACGATGTTCAAGTTCAAGCAAAGGAAAGAATTAACAAAACAGAGTATGCACATACACAACAATGAATCTCTCTATCTCTTCTTCACATTCATACATAAAACTAAAATCAAAATACATGAGATGAGATATTTCCCTAGAATTCTTAATCCTTCACCTACCTAATAAATGCAAATTCACCTATCTTATCTATGCAATGTTTATTGAGAAATGTTTTTCATTTTTATGGACCATACATCATAATTATTACCCGTTAAAATTGGTTCTCGTGTGAGCGTTGGACTGTTGCTAGTCACCATGAATTTTCTCTTGACAATCGGCTCCCCCTTACTAGATTAAAACTTGTCCAGGATGGAATTTTCTCTGTCAAAATAATATACCCAAGATAGTTTCTTGCTTGGTTGATTTTTTTTTTTCATTCCATTCATGACTGGGTGAATGAAAATGCTTGGTCGAAGCTCCTCAAATAGCTATCGATGACCAAAAGAGTATGTTTTCACTGTGTACAAAGGTAGGTCACGATCGATCTCTAAAATGCAATTTTTCTAAGTATTTTTCCTTAGATATTCACACAAGAAATCCCTCAAATGCTCATGCTCCTGTTTTGGGTTGATCAAGCTTCAAATTTCTCTGTAGTATCTTGCAAATTGTTCTCTAATATTCAAAGAGTCATACTCTTTCTCTGATACCATGTTCAAGTTCAAGTAGAGGAAATCATTCACAAAATAGAGTATGCGCACACACAACAATGAATCTCTTTAGCTCTTCTTCACATTCATACATAAAACCAAAATCAAAATACATGAGATGAGATATTTCTCTAGAATTCTCCATCCTTCACCTACCTAATAAATGCAACTTCACCAATCTTATCTATGCAATTTATATTCCTATCCATATATCTATTTTAGTCAAACAAGTAATGAGGGATAAATTACATCATTCAACACATGTGACTCCCTTATTACATAAACCCTTATGACATGAAAAAATATTTATAGGAGTAATATTTTGTCCTTCATGGATAAAAAAGTACTCATAGAAATCTCTATAACATTTTGCATAAAAAATTAAAATAAATCTATGTATCCAACTAGACTTCAACAATATTTGAGTTGTGTCTAGAAAAGGCTAAAAAAGAGCACAACGTTCTCCAATTTGTCGCACATGATTCAGGAAAAACAAAATAGAAAAAAATATTTCCATTTCCGTGGATCTTCCAACTCTCCTATAAATAGAGAGCCTCATTACAACATTAACACTTGTAGATGTTGCTGATATAATGGGCCAAAGAAAGGTGAAGATGGGGAAGCTTCTCACAGTTTTGTGCCTACTTCTACTCTCATTCCTGCTCAATGTAGTGTCTGCTAAAGATGCCATTGAATTTACTTACGTAAATAATTGTGTTGAGTGTGTAGTGTTTGGATTATGCACTGAAGATAATTCATGTATATTAAAGAGGTATCATTGTTGTCCCAATAATTATTATCATGGTTGTACTGTCATAAATACTTGTGATAAGTATTTGAAGGATCACATATGTAGTGAATATTGATGTCAATCAAATGGCCATTACGTTTGTTGTTCCTTGCATTCTTAATATTATTATTATTATGTTGGTTATCATTCTGAACTGTGTGTCCTCCTTAAATAAATAAATGGGCATACAAACCTGACATTCAAATCTCTAAATATCCAATTGAATTATTATATTTTTATAATACTTAAAATCTTATATATTCTCTTATCGGATCACCTCAAGCTTGTATACTCTGATGAAAAAATAATTGATTAAAAGAACTCTATGTTTTTTTCTTTTACATTTTCTTTCTTAAAATTATAATTTTAAAAATATAGTTGGTGATGATAATGATGATTAACGTCCACTAAAACCGAATTGGTATATCAGACCTTAAGATGTTAAGTGATTACTTGCTATTCTTTAGAATTTTATTTTTGTGCCAAAAAAGCATTAGGAGAAGAATTCCAATATCACCATAGTTTTGTTGTGTTAAGAGGTTAGGAAGGTTGGTTGTGTGAAAAATATTTTGAAAATGAGATCTAATCTGGGTATAGGCTGGACAATCTAAGAGAAAGTGATTTTCATCTTCAACCTTCATAGTGTCACAAATGTGACACACTCTTTCATCCCATGGTTTTTTAGGAATTGACCAATGCCTAGTTTCACTATGGAGCTCATGATAATTTGTTCCTATCTTAGCAATGTTTATTTATTTTTTTACACTTGTCAAAACAGATACATAATTTTGATCTTTGATATTAGGGTTTATTGCATCCTTATAATACATTACTTTTATTTTTTCCTTTAACTCTTTATCAAACCACATTTTCTCCTTAAATTTTGATTTGATGATATTTTTAATAGTACCGCTATTCTGCAAAATGGTGTCTTCCATGATTTCCCAATAGTTTATCCAAGACTAGGCATATTTATGCCATCCTCGCTTGAGTGGATGGTGGTTACGACTCAAATTTGAAGGAATTTTAGGTAGATTATTTTCTTCCATGTTGTTTACTTGTTCCTATACATTAGGTATCTAGTCATAGTCATTCTCTAAATGGGGGAGAGGCTTGTTTCTAAGAGGAGGATGGGATAGGGAGTATTTCCATTAATTTTGAGATTATAGGTTATAAAATTCTCTTGTATTTTTTCTATCTTTCTCTGAGATTTACGAGATATACTACATCCCCGAAATTCACATCCATAAAGAATAAAAGGTGTAATAAGATTCACAAAAAGGAGTTTATTCTTATCCGAGCTCTAAATATCGACTGATTTACAAATTTTCTCAATCCCATAATAAGATTTACATCCCCAAATAATATTTTTCTCAATGATATAATTCCAGTTAAGCTTGTGGTGAATATCAATTCCAAGATATTTGTATGAAGTCACTTCCTCCAAGTTTATGTCGTCATATACAAAGGTATCATAAGTGATCTTATTGGATTTAATAATCACAACCTTAGTCTTATCAATATTAACATTCATACCCATATTGGAGCAAAAATCCTTGAGGATTCTTAGTTTGTTTTTGAGATCATGGGGAATTATTTCCATAATAATGATATCATCAGGATAAATAAGAACATTGATTACTACAGAAATGAGAGTAGGTCTGACACAACCTACTTTTTCCAAGAAATATTCTAACTTGTCAATGTATATGCTAGAAAGGGTAGGGGATGATGCAGGAGCATCGCCAACTCATCAAGCGAGCCAGCGTGGAGCAGAAGTCAGCTGGGCAGGCCAGCGCAAATTTTGAAAAATACTTTGAAAACTGTTGCGCGTTTCTTAAATGAGTCATTTAAGAGGGGGTGCACTTGTACATTGTAAATCTACCTTGAGTGGATAGCTCTCGTCCTTAAGTAGATGAGGCATTTAAGATAGTTAATGCTAGTGGATAGGAATTTAATTCTAGATTTGATAGATTTAGAGTCCAGGAGGGAAAACAGATATAGACACCCTCATTGTATCATAGTAACATTATTGAATCAATTCAGGAGAGCGGAAGAGCAAGCAGAGAATTGTGTGAAGAACACCCATGTACAGGCATCTGAATTAATATAGAAAGCTTGATTCAAATTCATGGTTTGTGTTATTTCTTTGTGTACTGATGTTATGCTCATGGATGTTTGCTTCCTGTCATACATTTGCTTTTATATGCTGTGCATGTGATTTCATGGTTGAATTGAAATCTGAGAGGGAGATAGAATGAGTTTCAATTGTTTCTCTAACTGAACCAGAGGATTCCTGCAAGGAGTGCAGTTGAATTTGTCTGCAAGGAGTGCGTCGACAGAAGGGTTCAATTAGATATAACTTTTGTTCTCATTCCTTCGAAAGTGCATTCAAGCACAGTGCCATGCAAGGAGTGCGCAGGCCAAGGAAAAGCCTCAGGGTTGCGAACCTGAGCAAAGCTTTGAAGACTGCTTCTACAGGAGTGCGCAGAGTCAAATGACTTCAACACTTAGAAGTTGTTGAAGATTTTCCGCAAGGAGTGCACGCAAAGTTCCTTCTAAGGATTTGAGGATTGCAAAGGAAGCTCAGGAGGAGTAGGCCTTCAACTTCATTGAAGGATAAGTGTAGGAGAGACTTCTATTGAGAGTCCGAGGGAAGTGTCGCAGGCTGACGAGCAGGCAACTGAGTCTCGTAGAGAAGCACTTTGTCAACTTCGTGGATTGCACAAGGAAGCACGGACGATCGAAATCCTTTGAGGAGATTCCGCGAAGTTCCGTGGATCGTTGTATCTTGTGGAGGTGCAAGGAGGTTACGGCACGAATGTTTGAAGGTTTGAAGTTTAGGAGGGGCAGAGCCATTGATCCAGTCCACTGGAGTCGTCGGATCTACACGTAGAATCGTGTATCGGGGACTCATTAGGTGAAGTTCCAAAAGTTCGCGACGAGAATTGTGATATTGCAAAATGCGATATCCCGACAAAGGGTAGCGTGTGTGGGACTGCAGGAGTGAGTGGAAGAAAGGTGGCAGAGATCAGGAGATCTCATGAACTCAAAAGTTCGCAGGGTGAGGGCCCAAGTATTGGGTACTCCAAGTCGCGAAGGTGCGAGGTTGCGAGTAGCGAAAGCGCGATAAGATCATGTCGGAGTTTCGGCACATCGGATGTCGGGAGTTGGAATCCCGAGGGCTTGGTATCGCGAGTAGCAAAGTCGCGATAGAGACGAAGTCCTGATAGAGGAAAGAGGAAGTCAGTGTTGACTGACATATCGGGCCTCGGGGATTGAGAAACCAGTGTTCAATATTTGAACTTGCGAAGTCACGAGTTCTGATTCCCCAATAAATCAAGGAAGGGGGATCGAGAAGAAGAGAATCTGTGGGTGCAGATTTCTTGATAGGGAAATAGAAGGACCTTAGAGTTCTTCGAGCCATGGAGAAAAAGATCCTGTGAGAGTGGACGTGCTCCGAGGAGTGCGGCTGCGTCAGGTTTGGTATCATAGCAGGTTTTATCTCTTTGTTTTCTGTAGAAGAGAGAGAGGATAAATTCACCATGCAACCGAGGAGAGAAAGACAATCACCTGACCCTGAAGATAGGGAGGTATGAAGAAGAGGCAGGCCGACAGGGAATCCAGAAATGGAGAGACAGATGCGAGATCTCCGAGAAAGACTTGAGGAGATGGAGACAGCGCAGGGACACACAGTTAGTGCAGGGGATCTTAGTGATTCTGATAGTGAGATTGAGGCTGAACGTGAGGAGGAAGTTGTAGATGAAGATGCATCAACTGAGCGATTGATTAAAGCTATTGCCAGAATGGGTGCAAAGGAAAATATGGATATTCCAGTCTATGAGGGAAATCTGGATGTAGAAGAGCTACTGGACTGGATTAGAGCTCTTGACACCTACTTCGACTATGAAGATATCGAAGAGGATAAGAAAGTCAAGCATGCTGTCACGCGTTTGAAAGGACATGCAGCATTGTGGTGGGACGAGCTACAAGCTGATAGATGCTGCAAAGGAAAGCAGAAGATCAAGAGTTGGGATCAAATGATCGTGAATATGAAGGCGAAGTTCATCCCAAGAGACTATCAAATTACTCTGTTCAGGAGGATGAAAAACTTGAGACAGAAGTTGATGTCAGTGAAAGAATACACTAAGGAATTCTATCGACTGAACATCAGAGCAGGTCATCGGGAGAGCAATGATGAGAAATTTTCCAGATATCTGAATGGTCTGAGATACAACATTCAGGATGAATTAAGAATGGTTACGATCAGGACAGTGGAGGATGCTTATCAGATGGCTCTGAAAGAAAAGGAAAAGCTGAGCCGTAAGCAAGGTTAGCGAGGGCGAGGCAGAAGTCAGCCCAGAGGCAAAGCAGTTGCCCAGGAGAAATATCAAAAACCCAAGGAGGAATGGAAGAAACCTCAGGGTAGAGTTGAAAGAGGTGGGACCTCATAGCGAGGATAGCCATATGTTGAACAGAGAGGGCAGCATACAGAGTAGAGGGGAGATTATGCTGACGCAAATACTTTTCCTCGTACCAGAGGTAGAGGAAGAGGCCGAGGTGGAGTAATCACATGTTTCACATGTGGAAAGAATGGGCACAGGTCATTCGAGTGTCCAGAGAAAAACAAGGATGGAGGAGAAGCACACATCACTGAAGCGCAGAGGCGTGATGTTGAGACAGAAGGTGTAGAAGGTGGAAGGTCACTGATGATGCGTAAAGTTCTCTTAACACCCGGGAAGGAGGTGGAGGACTCAACTCAAAGGACCAAACTTTTGAGAACAGCTTGCAAAACCAAGGACTGGGTATGTAAGGTTATTGTGGATAGCGGTAGCACAGACAATATCGTTTCGACCGAGATGGTAGAAAAGTTAGAGTTGGAGACAACTAATCACCTGAGTCTATACAAAGTTTCATGGCTACAGAAGGGACATCAGGTGAGTGTCACTAAACAGTGTTTAGTTGAATTCAAGATAGGAGGATATAATGATATGTGATATCATTCCTATGGATGTATGTCATTTATTGTTGGGTAGACCATGGCAATATGACAGAAATGTGGTTCATGATGGGAGAATGAACATATATACCCTAGAGAAGGATGGGAGGACACACAGGTTGCTTCCGATAAAGGATAAGGAAGTGAATCCGGAAGTAAGCAACACAATACTTCTCATGAGTGGGAAGGAGCTTCTTACAGAGGTAGAGAAGAAAGAAGATCCACAATTCTTTGTGGTCAGAAAATCGAGGATTGTTCTGACTAGCACAAGAGTGGATGATTTGCCAGATGAAATTCAGGAACTACTGGAAGAGTTCGCTGACATCATAGTGGACGAATTACCTCATTCATTGCCACCGATGAGGAGTGTGAGTCATCACATAGACCTCATACTAGGAGCTAGTTTGCCGAACAAAGATGTGTACAGGTTGACGCCGCAGGAAAATGAGGAGGTTAAGAGGCAGGTCCAGGAGTTATTGGACAAAGGATTGGTCAAGGAAAGTTTGAGTCCATGTGTCGTTCCGACAGTATTTAGTCCAAAGAAATATGGAGGTTGAAGAATGTGTACCGACTCGAGAGCGATCAACAAGATAACCATCAGGTACAGGTTTCCATTGCCAAGAATGGATGATTTAAGGGATTGCCTGAGCGCGGAAAATTATTTTTCTAAAATAGATTTGAAGAGTGGATATCATCAGATTCTCATGAGAGAGGGCGATGAATGGAAGACAGCCTTCAAAACTAATGAAGGACTTTATGAATGGATAGTCATGCCGTTTGGCTTGACGAATGCACCAAGTACGTTTATGAGGTTGATGAATGAAGTCCTGAGGGAATTCATTGGCAAGTTTGTCACCGTATATCTGGATGATATACTGATCTTTAGTAAGACGAAGGCTGAATATTTGAAGCATTTGGCCATTGTGATGAGGAAACTACAGCAGGAGAAGCTGTTGATCAACATGAAGAAATCTTCATTTATGAAGACAGAGCTCATTTACCTGGGTTTTGTTATTTCGGCGAATGAATTAAAGATGGATTTAGATAAAGTGGAAGTGATAAAGAATTGGCCATCACCAAGAAATATTTTCGAGGTGAGGATTTTTCATGGTTTAGCTAGTTTCTATCGAAAGTTCATCAGAAATTTCAGTGGAATTAGCACGGCAATGATGGATACAGTGAAGAACCGACATAAGTATTTTCACTGGACAACAGAGGCTGAGAAGAGCTTCAATCTATTGAAGCGGAAGATAACAGAACAACCGGTTTTGGTGTTGCCGGATTTCTAGAAGACATTTCAGGTGAAATGTGATGCAAGTGGATTTGCCATAGGAGCAGTCTTGAGTCAGGAAGATAGGCCAGTTGCATATTTCAATGAGAAACTCGATGAGGAGAAACTGAAATACTCCATGTATGATAAGGAATTTTATGCTATCATACAGGCATTGAAAAATTGGAGGCATTACTTGATCCCAAAAGAATTTGTATTGTACAATGATAATCATGCATTGCAGTTTGTGAGTCAACAGGAGAAGTTGAATCAGAAGCATGCAAAATGGGTAGAGTATATGCAGAATTTCACATTTGTGATTAAGCATATTTTGGGTACTGCTAACAAAGTGGCTGATTCTTTGAGCAGGAAGTGTTTGTTGTTGCATGAGTTCCGAGTCAAAACATTGGGTTTTGAAAATCTCAGGGACATGTATGCAGGAGATGCAGATTTTGGAGAGGCGTATGAAGCAGCTGAGAATCCAGTTCTCAGAGATCGGAGTCCTTCGATAGATTACATGATCCAGGAGGGATTGTTGTTCAGAGGCAATCAACTATGCATTCCAAATTTCTCCATGAGGGAGAATCTGTTGAAGGAAAAACACAGTGGAGGCTTGGCAGGACATTTTGGCCATGACAAGACATTCACGAAGCTGAGCGAGTCTTACTTTTGGCCAGGGATGCGGTCAGATGTCAAGAGATTTTATGACAGATGTAGGATTTTCCAGCATTCGAAGGGAAGAAAGAAGAATGCAAGACTTTATCAGCCATTGCCCATACCAGAGAGGCCATGGGAGGCAATTAGCATGGATTTTGTACTGGGTTTGCCGAGGACACAAAGAGGTGTAGATTCCATCTTTGTGGTCATGGACAGGTTTTCTAAGATGGCACACTTCATTCCATGCCAGAAGACCAGTGATGCGACTCCAATCACGAATCTGTTTTTCAAGGAGGTCATTTGACTTCATGGATTGTCGAAAAGCATAGTTTCGAATAGAGATACAAAGTTCATAGGGAATTTTTAGTGGATGCTATGGAAGAAGCTAGGAACTAACTTGGCGTTTAGTTCTACTTATCATCCACAGACAGATGGACAGACATAAGTGGTTAACAGAAGCCTAGGAGACTTGTTGAGGAGCTTGGTGACAGAGCACCATACCAGTTGGGACAATATATTGCCACAGGCAGAGTTCGCATACAATGATTCAGTGAATCGGAGCACAGGAAAGAGTCCATTTCAGGTTGTGTATGGGATGCATCCGAGAGGAGTTTATGAACTGAGGGATTCAGAACAGACTGCGACTAGCAGCGCTAGTGCAGAAGAATTCGCTGAGGCGATGAAGGAACTTCACAGTAAGGTGAAGCAACGACTGATAGATTCAAGTCAGGAGTACAAGCGCAGAGAAGATCATCATCGGAGACAAATTCAATTTGAAGTTGGTGATCTAGTTCTGGAACACTTGAGGAAGGAAAGGTTCCCAAGGGGAACATACAACAAGCTCAAGATGAAGAAAATCGGGCCATGTAGAGTCCTGAAGAAATTTGGAGAAAATGCTTATGAGACCAAGTTGCCGGATGGCATTGGGATATCTCCGATATTCAATATCGTAAATTTATATCCATATAGGGCTGGAGAAGCAGAAACTGCAGCTGAGCAACCAGTGATCCAGTGGACGAAGCAGATGCCGATAGAAAAAAAACCACAGATGGAATGCATAGTGGACAAGAGAGTGGGTAAGAAGACCAGGAGGAAAGAATACTATGAGTATCTGGTCAAGTGGAAGAATCATCCAATGGAAGATGCCATCTAGGAGAGTGAAGCAATGATACAGAAGCATGGATAGACCATGCAGGAGCTCATGGATAGGAGCCCATGAAAGTTTTCAAGCCAGGGAGTATGATGCAGGAGCATCGCCAACTCATCAAGTGAGCCAGCGTGGACCGGAAGACAGCTGGATAGGCCAGTGCAAATTTTGAAAAATACTTTGAAAACTATTGCACATTTCTTAAATGAGTCATTTAAGAGGGGGCACACTTGTACATTGTAAATGGACCTTGAGCGGATAGCTCTTGTCCTTAAGTAGATGAGGCATTTAAGATAGTTAATGCTGGTAGATAGGAATTTAATTCTAGATTTGATAGCTTTAGAGTCCAAGAGGGAAAACGGATATAGACACCCTCATTATATCATAGTAACATTATTGAATCAATTCAGGAGAGCGGAAGAGCAAGCAGAGAATTGTGTGAAGAACACCCATGTACAGGCATCTGAATTAATATAGAAAGCTTGATTCAAATTCATGGTTTGTGTTATTTCTCTGTGTACTGATGTTTTTCTCATGGATGTTTGCTTCCTGTCATACATTTACTTTTATATGTTGTGCATGTGATTTCATGGTTGAATTGAAATCCTAGAGGGAGATAGAATGAGTTTCAATTGTTTCTCTAACTGAAAAAGAGGATTCCTGCAAGGAGTGTAGTTGATTTTTTTCCGCAAGGAGTGCGTCGACAGAAGGGTTCAATTAGAGATAACTTTTGTTCTCATTCCTTCGAAAGTGTAGTCAAGCACAGTGTTGTGCAAGGAGTGCGCAGGCCAAGGAAAAGACTCAGGGTTGCGAACTTGAGCAAAGCTTTGAAGACAGCTGCTACAGGAGTGCGCAGAGTCGAATGACTTCAACACTTAGAAGTTGTTGAAGATTTTCCGCAAGGAGTGCGCGCAAAGGTCCTTGTAAGGATTTGAGGATTGCAAAGGAAGCTCAGGAGGAGTAGGCCTTCGTCCTCATTGAAGGATAAGTGCAGGAGAGACTGCTATTGAGAGTCCGAGGGAAGTGTCGCAGGTTGACGAGCAGGCAACCGAGTCTCGTAGAGAGGCACTTTGTCAACTTCATGGATTGCACAAGGAAGCACGGACGATCGAAATCCTTCAAGGAGATTTCATCAAGTTCTGTGGATCGTTGTATCTTGCGGAGGTGCAAGGAGGTTACGGTGCGAATGTCTGAAGGTTCGAAGCTTAGGAGGGGCAGAGCCATTGATCCAGTCCACCGGATTCGTCGGATCTACACGTAGAATCGTGTATCAGGGACTCGCCAGGTGAAGTTACAAAAGTTCGCGACGAGAATTGCGATATCGCGAGATGCGATATCACGACAAAGGGTAGCGTGTGTGGGACCGCAGGAGTGAGTGGAAGACAGGTGGCAAAGATCGGCAGATCTCATGAACTTGGAAGTTCGCAGGGTGAGGGCCCAAGTATTGGGTACTCCAAGTCGCAAAGGCGCGAGGTTGCGAGTAGCAAAAGCGCGATAGGATCGTGTCGGAGTTTCAGCACATCGGGTATCGGGAGTTGGAAACCCGAGGGCTTGGTATCACGAGTAGTGAAGTCGTGATAGAGCCGAAGTCCCGATAGAGGAAAGAGGAAGTCAGTGTTGACTGACATATCGGGTCTCGGGGATTGAGAACCCAGTGTTCAATATTTGAACTCGCGAAGTCACGAGTTCCGATTCCCCGATAAATCAAGGAAGGGGGGGATCGAGAAGAAGAGAATCTGTGGGTTCAGATTTCCCGATAGGGAAATAGAAGGACCTTAGAGTTCTTCGGGTCATGGAGAAAAAGATCCTGTGAGAGCGGACGTGCTCCGAGGAGTGCGGCTGCGTCAGGGGACAAGGGGCAACCTTGTTTGACTCCAATATTGCAGTTAATCTCTTTCGACCAGCCCTCATTTTTTTTAAACTTAGCAATAATTTTATCATATATCCTTATTACAGTAGCCCTCAACTCGAGAGGCACTTTTATCTCTTCCAAACTATTCCAAAGGTTTTTCCTAGGAACCATGTCAAAAGATTTTCCAAAGTCAACAAAACAACAAAAACTATTGGTTTTAGTATCGAGAAACTCCTCTGCAATTATTCTAAAGGTAAAAACATGGTCCACACTTGAATGATACCTCATAAACCTGTCCTGGCCTTTATCTCTTTTACAGTGACTTTCTATCCAAAGGATAATCTTCTTTTCCAAAATAATTCCATAAATTTTGGCTAAAATCACGCTAATCATAATGGTCCTATAATTAGAGGAAATGTTTTTATCCCCATTTTAAAAAATAGGAATAATAAGGATTTTCATCCAGGGTTTAGGGAAGCCCTTCTTGACTACTAAATTGAAGAGCTTGTGTATGTGAGAGATAAGTATAGGCCCTCCGATTTTAAAAATTCCAGCTTGGTAGCCTTCAATGTCCTTAGCTTTCCCATTTTCAAGCCGCTTAACCCCAAACTCTATGTCATCTAAAGAAAAAATTTCATCCTCTGTAGGAACAATAGGAATTGTGTCCATGGCATTAGGGGACTTGTACACACTTTTAAGGTATGAATTCTAGTCCCTTAAGGGAATCATATTATTTACAATTTAAAATATTTTAAAACATTATAAAATATACATATACATATCAAAGTAGATACATCTTAGCTCTATATCTATCATGTACCTAGAGGGATATAATCTCTCAAGGTGTAAAACTTTTTTGGAGTGAAAAACTTGAGAAAAATTTTACACCTTGAGAAAATCCAACCCCCTTGAAGCATAATAGATTCCAAGTTAAGTTGGATATATGTTCATTTATATATAAATACATGTGATGAAATAGATTTTAATCAAAACTCATTCCATTTTCAGATGTCTGAATATAAATAAGATCTCATTGAACACACATCACTTAAATTCTACTTAGTTACTATGAGTATAGGTATATTGAAAATATAAGGATTTTCTTATTTATATTGAAAATACAAGGCCTTTGAATGGATTTTTTCATATAATTATTATTTTTTATTTATGTTATATAAAAAATTTAAAAATAAAAAGGTTACCATAATTAACAATAAAATAAAATGAGAAGGTAATTTAAAATAAATATTTATTAAAAATAAAATACATAACTTTTGATAAAATGTTTTAGGGCATCATCTTCCATTTAATGGGGAATCTTATTTTAATGGTATTATTTTATTTCATTCATAAAAAAAATATATGTTATTATATCTCTGTTTATTGAGAAAATAAAATTACTCTCGCCTCACCTAGTTTTAGAGCCATATGGTCTAGGCCACCACCATTAGGTGTACATCTATAGTATTGTTGCTACATTGTTACAGTACAAAAACATCATTGTACCATTGAAGTCATCGTAAATTTGCAGCTATATAGATGTATGGTCCATTAATCTACAAAATAAAATATTATCTATGCGGTTCTATTCCATAACATAATTAATTTGTAGGAGTTACAAGTTAAATTCATTCAACCATATAATATCAAGGGAAAAAAAAGAAAAACTCTAAGGTGGTACAGTAATTATATTCATTCAAAATTGATCATAAAAATACCCTAGTAATTATATTCATTCAAAATTGATCATAAAAATACCCCACTGGTAATTCCAAGAAAAACTCTAAGGTGGTATAGTAATTATATTCATTCAAAATTGATCATAAACATATCCCACTGGTAATTCCAAAAATGACACAAATCAATATAGAACTATAAAAATTATAAAAAATAAAAATAAAAAATGATAGGAATTATGATGAACATAAGGAGAAACATGACAAGTTTGAAGAATAGATCACTTAGAATCATGATGCCCTACAACAAGAACAAATAGAGCTAAGAAACATGGTCAATTATAATAACAATACCTTAAAAAAAAGAAGCAAGGTTAAGTGTTTAGCTAAGTGAAAATCATGTTCAATTGAAGGACAACATATCAAATTCGGTAGAACAGATCAATTATCCAAAAGTAGCCATCCCACAACCAAAACCTTGAATTAATTCCAACATTTTGTCGAGTCCCTCTAGTACATCAAATACACAAGTGAATATACCCCCTCACAGCATGATAATCGGTAAGCAATTTCCATCATATATAAATCAACCAGTTTTTTCATATGTGATAAGAGAAAAACTTGAATTATTAAAGATTGATGGAAATCAAAAGCAAGGCATGACATGGTTTATCAAGGAATAAGAGTATTTTGAAATCCACGACATCAGTAACAATGATGAAAGGAAAAGAAGGGGCTTTTTTTTCTTTTGGCTGAGATTGAGGGCTATTGCAGGGAGAGGAGAGACTGACTAGTTTACTGGTAGGAGTTGGGAATCCTCAGCATATTGTGAGTGGTAGCTCAGCCTTGGAG
>SNQJ01S0196475.1:0-17399 GCA_010110895.2 Picea sitchensis
CATTGGGATCATCACCAACTCACTACTCTTTTTTCAGTCAGTTAACTGAAGACTAGTTGACTAGTTAACTCAGTTAGGTGGCAGTTCACTCTTGTAACTGCTTGAGAGACTAGACTAGGTGGCAGTTTACTCTTGTAACTGTTGGTGTGTGTCCAAATCAATCTAGACCACCACTATGGCTCATTATTTACTCATGTATCCTATATCTGTTGTAAATTATTCACTCTTTGAGTGTGGAATACGGTTAATGAGAATTCTTCCATTCTTTCTATCTTGCTTCTTCTTTCTCAATTTCTCTCTGCAAATGTGTGTAGTATTTTCTAGCTAGATGTATTCTGTGTAGGTTCAACGCATTTACATATGGGATTATTAACTAACCGTCTTCACCTATGCCATTCCTGGATATAGTCCGAAATATGAGTGTTGGAACCCTAACGTAAAGTTGACAAAAGTTCAAGGCCAGCATCGTAACGAACGGGTAGTTGAAAATGGTTAAGGAAGGCTATCACTAACTGTTGAAAAGACCCATATGTTCCCCTAGCTAGCTCAATGTACCATTGTGACACAATCCTGATAAGAGTGCATTGAAACAATCGTAATCTAATAGAATCATGATTCAAAGAATTCGATGAGCACCAGAGGTGAAAAGTAGTGACGTGATCACCAAGGTCCTTGCCATTCTTTCCTTCAAACTTTGGAATGTCTGACAGAAGCTTGGTGGGGACAGGGGGCCATGTGGGATCATGACTCACCCAGTCATTCATTAGTTTAGACAAATCTGGCAGATTAACTGTGGCCAGAAAGGGAATATGGAGCTGTGACACCTGACCCCATCCTCCTGCAAAAGACTGAATATTAGGAGTTGCATTCCATCCAGGGTTCTGGTAAGGACCGGAACCTTGTCTGAAATTAAAATACCCTCCTCCGGGTGGATTTGTGAAACATGGATTGGGCATCATTCCAGCAGGAATGTTCTGATAAGGGTTATGAAAATTGCCCCCAGTTGGATTAGCTCCAAACTGAGGGTTGTTAAAACTGCCCCCAACTGGATTATATCTGGGTTGGGGGGTGCCAGCTTGGTTGTTCCATCCAGCCATAGAAGGATTAGACTTGGAGTTAGGGAAGGGGACACTTTCTACATTAGGATTCACTTGGGGAACATGAGAGCTACCAAACAGAAAGGGAGTGTAAGGAGGTGTGGTGCCCCCAATTCCAAGGCTAGCGTTATGGCCAGCAGCTGGGATGGTAGTCAAAGACTGTGAAGTGAAACTTGTCATACCATAAGAAAATGGACTAGTAGCCATGGGGATAGTTTGAACATTGTAACTTGGCGAGTGGCCAAAACCCCCAAAAGGGTTAGAGGCAAGAGACAAATAATTGACTACGGGTCAAGCCATAGTACTGGTGTAGGCCTCCGGCACTGCAACTGTAGTGGCTGCAGGTGTCGAAGGAGTGCAATTAACTATAGTGGGATTGGGATTTGATGAACTCCCAGTGTTCTGAAGACTATACTCAGTACTCATCCTTGTGGGATCACAAGTCTGAAAAGTGGATGTGTGTGTACCACTCCTGATAACTCTACGCCTTTTAGAAGGCAATAGCTCAAAAACCGGTGGTAACTGTAACAACCAATGGGACCTGTGAGGAAGTTGGTCCAACTCCATGATGAATTATGACTCTCAACAAATAAAAAGATATCCTAAGGCCAACTAGTAATCAAAGAGCATACCAAAAATTCAAACGGCCAATATGCATGCAAACAGGCTAAAGTGGCTGAGTGGCCTCCCTCGCTAAAGAAGGTATGCCTCGTCCAAGAGGGACCTAAGACTCCCTGCTAAAGTTTGGAGGTAACAGAATCATTTATAAGGGCCCTCGTAGGCTTAACAACCAGTCGGTTATACCCCCACGAAGAGGTAATCCTCCATAAAGGTTGTGTGTTGTCCAACCCCTATCTGACTCAGGATACAAGTAGAATAACCCCTGCAAGTAACCTATGAGAAACCTAAGTCAAGAAACTAATAAACCATTGTATAAATGATGCACAGGAGAGCAGTTGTAAGTCCGAATCACCATATGGGCAGGGTAGCAAAGCCCGAAACCTTGAAATCACCGCCTCTCACAGAGGTATGGGCACTAGCAAGATCCCCAAATAAGAATAAATCCATAGAAATAACTCTGATGCTAGGTGATTATCCAGGGGTTATCCCTTCAACTAACTTCGCGCGACCTTGTGATTAACTCCGGTGTGAGAGGAACCTCCTGATATTACCAATTATACAATGGATTTCTCAAATCAACATATAAGTTGATTTAATTGCCTTGGAGAAGTTTACTCACAAAATCCTATTCCAAGGCACTAAATCCTAGGCTAGTTTGTGCACCCTAAAAAATAAAATCGTGACTAATTAATTTTAGTTTAAAGCATAAATTTTATTGGTTGTGATTACTCAAAGAGGTATGGAAATGAAACTCATGGTGTTATGACTCTACAAGGTTGTGATTACTCAAAGAGGTATGGAAATGAAACTCATGGTGTTATGACTCTACAAGAAAATAAAAATAGATATAATGCAAAGCCTAACTTTAACTTTTCAGTGAATGATATGGTAAACAAAACAGTGCAGTCTTCAATTTTAACTCTACAACTCAGAAGTAAAATGAAATCTTTCGCTAAATGTGCTAAGCTAATGACAAAAGTTCAAAGACAAAAATACCAACCAATGAAAAATGCCTATTTTTTTTATTTTCAATGTATTTAAAAAGAAAATGCATGGACTGATAAGAGACTTGATATATAACTTCTATTGTGTATAAAAGCAATCACTTGAGCAGAATACCAAGCAGCTAAGCAGACAGCCGAACTACCAAGGACAAATCAAAAATGGAAAACAAAGAGAAAGATGCCGCCCAAAAATTCAACTCCAAAAAGGTTTCCTGTCATCCCAGACAATCTCAACAGGTACCACAGAGACCTAAGAAGGCTCAGTGATCCTCAAAACCTACCCAGCAGTCACTAAACCAAGAAAACAAGCAAGGGGGAAGTGGTATACGCCCCTGTTCAAGAGAAAAGGGCATATATATGCCTCTTGTAGTGGGACAGCAAGCGTATACACACTGCTGTCAGGGAAAAAAGGGCATATATCTTTTAAAACAAGGCTAGGCAAGGTTAAAAGGCTGAAAACTTAGACCCAGAGTGAATAGACTCTGTCCAACTGTGATACGATAATAAATACAAAGGCAAAAGAGCAATGTAAGAAGGAAAAATACTTCAACCCTTAGAAGGAATATCTCTCCCCAATGGAGTCACCAATTTTGTTACAAGGGAAAAACTCTCTATGGCCGAGGGTAAACCACAACAGACAGGTATGACTACAGAAATCAACTCAATCCCAACATGTGCTATATAAACTAATGTGAAATACGAGGAAGAAGCCTACCTCGATCCAATCGTTTGATGTTGTTCCACCATTGAGCACTTTGACCCAAAGATTTACACCTACAAGAATTTCTCAACAAACAAGCGATGCAAGTATATAGTGACAGTATATAAAATGAGTTAGCACATCAGATAACACAATCCATTAATAAACATTACAAACAAGCCCATGGATAATAATCATATATTTGCAAGATATCGATAGGATGGGAAAGGATTATTTCTATTAATAATTGATCAACAGAAGTATCAACATTACAGACTTGCGTGTCGGCATGGTTCAAAACCAAGAAACCAAGTTCCTTCCAACTAGGTCTCCACCACTTCAATCCTCCACCAAAGGCAAACTCATAGCAAAGAGATAATGAGATCCCCTTGATAATAAGGGAAGATCTTGGGGGCTGAAAACTGTGTTCAGACTTGAGGGACAAAGGGATGCAGACTCAATATGAAGTAATTTCTCCAGAGTAACTTTGCTCTCAAAGTTGAATGCTTTCTCTCTCTTTTTCCATAGCTTGAAATTGTGTTCTTATAACCTCCAGAATGAAACTAAAGGCCCATTTTATAATGTTTCCAGTATATGGAAGGCCAAAGATTAGAGATCATTTGTCGTGACATAGAAACCTGACCTCATTTTGTATTTTTTGGCACAAATTCCAATATATGCGAGTTGTAGTGGAGCAACAAGCATATATGCATCTTGCAAAGCAATTAGGAAGTGTATATGTGGAAAATATATATAATTTTGGCTCTAGATTTATCAAAAATGGGATTGATAAGTCTACATAGGGATATTGAAAAAGGCCCTGTGTAAGATAGCAATGGTGAGGCAAATCTTGCTATAACAGGGGAATCGGAATATTATTTCCAAGCAGCCCAGTCGAGGAGAGAACATGTATTGCAGTTGCAGTAGAGTAAAGACAACCAACAAATATTGTCACGGAGGAGAAGGAGCAGACATTATAATATTCCCAAGAAAAGAAAGAAGAGCATTCAGCAGGATTGCTCAAAAATTTCAGCAAGGGAGATGAACAAGAGATGACTACAGAATTGGAACCTGTAGCAGAGGAGAAAGCAATAGACAACATGGATTTTGTTGATCTGTGTGAATATCTAGAATCCATAGAAGAAAGGGTAATAGCCCAGATTCATTCCATCCAATAGGTTAAGTTGGAATTGGATGAAGAATAGGAGATGTAGTAGGGCATACTACAAAAGAGGAGCCAACCAATAGATCTGTTGGACAAGGAGATTGAATAAATTTGGAAGCCGGTGTTGGAATCAACAAAGGAGACAATCAGAAAGAGGAGGATAATCAAAGAACAACATGTAGCCACAACAGGGCAACAACAGTAGCAGCAAGTGAGAGGAGCATATGGATAGCTCCAAATTTAGATTTGGGATCTTGGAGGATCTCAACCTTAGAAGTAGGGGATCCATGAGCAGGATCTCATGATTTTTTCTAGCATGGGAGTATGATGTAGGATGATATCTACAAATCCTCAAACATGCCAGAAAGACAGCACATCTGCGCACTTGGAGGGAATAAATTATGAGAGAAGAGAGGCACCATCCCTCTCATTTTGAACCTAAATTAAAACTTTTAATGCAATTCAATGTAATTAAATGTTTGAAGGATCAAGGAAATTCGATCCCGTGTCTTTGTACAAGATGAGTTATTGTAATGGGTAGAGTCCCCTTTAATGGCTGACAGATAGGTGGATCTAGATCTGATTCAGACTAGATGTTTCTTAATTGCAATTGAATGTAATTTAATGAGAGTAGGTAGCTAGAGGGAAGGCTCAAGGAGCCCCTCTTTTGTAAAAAGATCATTGTATCAAAATTCATTAGTAAGTTGATGAATGAGAGAATTAGAGAGATCAAGAGAGGAGAGGAGAAAGAGTTGAAGACTATGTTACAGTATAGCTTTGTACATAGTGTAATTAGCATTCAGATATTAATACAAAAGTTCTTTTCCTTCATATGAGTTATGTGTATTTATATGTTTGATGGATGTTTGTTTCTGGATGTTTTACTGTGTTTTTATGTGAATGTTATATGTTTCAATTCTCAACATTAAGCAGATTATCTTCCTGTAGTTTCTGAGTGTTTTGGGATCTTAGGCTTGTGAAAGGAGTGCACACCAAATTTAGTGAAAACTTTGTGAACCCAGTGCAAGGAGTGCACTTAAATTCTCCTTCGAGTTCAGAGAAGAGCGTGCCAGGTGGGCACACTAGAACAGTTCAAAAACTCAGAAGGGAAAGTTGTCCTAGGAAGACACACCAGAGTTATTGAACACTCTAAGGGAAGAAGCTCTGGAAGGAGTGCATTGAGAAAGTGCAAGGAGTGAACTAGTGAGCCTTAAGAATTCAAGACTCAGAAGAAGAGTGCAAGGAGTGCACAACACCAACACAATGTTGAAGTTTTGGGGAAGTGTGGGAGGGAGAGCATAGACAACCAAGGGTTTTTGAACAGAAAAAAGAGATTGAACCATTTGAATCTTGAGTGAGTTAAAATCTCAGGAGATATATATCAGTCATGCACAGAGTCTCTGCAAGGTGTGCAAAGGAGGGGAACCTTTCAAGTTCCAATTTTCAGAGAAAGCGCAGGGAGCGCACAGGAATATTTTTGAGAAAATATTTATGTCTGAAGTCTTTAGAACTTTAGGGGTAGCAAGGAGAGTGTTGAAGGAACACATTGAAAGTGTCTATGAGCTTAGGAGGAAGAGCACAGAGTGTGTAGGGGGTAAACTTGTTGCAAGTTCCAAGCTCAGAAGGTACAACACAGACTTAGACCAAGTCACTGGTCCTACAAAAGGGGAACCAAAGGCCAAGTCATTTCAATATCAAATAGAACCTTAATTAGAAGGAAAATGTAGCCACAGATAGAGGAGAAATGTACAGAATTTGTTGGATCAGTTGTGTGAGAAGATCTGGACCATAGGATCGAATTCCAGAGGGAAGGAGAAGCATGTAGAGGAGAAGGACAAATCTCCCCCATTGGAGCTAGGTGCAAGGATCTACAGTCGTTCGATCTAGGTAATTTGCCCGAGTGTTAATCCCTGAAATCCTTTGGAATTCATAAGTTCGACCATTTCAGGTTATTGTTGTGGAGGGTACAAGCCTCCCGAAGTCCCGAAGTCCAAAGTGAATCAGGACCATCCATCTATAAGGACGTGTGTCAGTGGATTGTTGAGCTCAGAGAACTGGCTGTCCAGGAGATCAAGAGTATGGAAGTTCTTAATCCACATGAAGCTATGAATTATCGAGTTAATACTGTAGGTTTATTGGGATGAGACACATGGCAGTAGACCCAGGGGTCCAGAGGGACAACACTCTAGAAGAATTGCATAGATCTGAGTCAAGAGATCTCGAAGAAATAGGAGGTGGAGTAAATCTCAATCGTTGATCGAGAGAGATACGTGGTAGAATATCTTGAAGTCTGGAGACTTTAGTAGATTTGGATCATTGATTGAGGGGGGGAACGTGGACAAAGGATATTCCCCTTCATTATTTCAGAGTTTGGAGGAGGCAGGGTACATGGAAAGGCTAGAAGGTCGTAATTCATCTTGTTCATCCATTTACAAGGACACGTGGAGGTTGATCGTGTCACTTCGAAGTTTGGCACTCTGCAAGATTGGTGGTGTTTTGCATCAAGGACTCCCGAAGGCTAGAGTCTCAGAGAAGATCCTATTCGTTGGATGTTGGGAGATCATGGACCATATATTTTAGCTCTTCGTAGGTTCGCCAGTTCGACACTCTAGGAGATTTATGGAGAAGTGTTGTGAGAGGTCCTGAAGCCCAAAATTGCAGAGCTAATGAGAGTCATTGATCTGTGGGAGCACCAAAACCATCCTATCTAATTCAGGGTTTGTCTCTTCAGGAGCATAAGGTGTTGGAGTGGGAAAGATCGCCAAAGCTCAAAATCCTGAAGTATTTTGTGAGTCGTAGATCATCTCGTGAATTGTGGATCGTTGATCCCCTCAGGTGTTTGGAAGTTCACTCGTTCGCGAGTTTGGGGGAATTAATAGGTAAGGAAGGTCTATCGCTTAGATCCCAAAGTGCCTGGAACTTCCTAATTAGCACCTTTTGGTTAGCATCTGGCAATATCCCATGGTCACATGAGGAGTTGGTCAAAGTGAAGGGGGATAGAGCCCAAACTTAATTTTTTTAAAAGGTTTTAAAGAAGGGGCTTAAGAAAATCACCCACATGTCTAGAATTTGACCTACTCGAGAACAAAGGAACATGTGTGTGTGTGGGATTTTGAGGACTCAACAGAGACCCGAGAGCCAATTTGGCTCCTTTTTTATGAACGATCCTAGATCGGGAGGTCATGCGAACCCTAGGAGAGGGTGGGGTCTGCATCACATATCTACATCAAAATAGCAAGCTACTCATACATCACCCTATTGACTAGAATAATAGTAATTCCATATAAAAAAAATTCTTCTTAATAGATCCACTTAAAAAAGTTTATTTTAATCAATTACATCAACAGGGGGAGTAGTTTTATGAATTTTAAATGAAATATGTTTTGGGAAACTTAGGAATAATTTATGAAAAGTGATACATGATGTGGGGATAATGCCTTGTTCATAGAAAATAAAAATAAATAGACTTTTTATCCATATATCAAGCTTTTAATACTTTTCCACATAAGTATTTCAAAAATCTCAAACTTGTATCTTATTATGTGAATTCCCAACAAACAATATTTCCAACCAAAAATTTTCAATGAAAACCCAGTTATTTTCATTATGACAATTCAATATGGTTTGAAAAATTATGAAAAATAAATTTGAACCCAATATCTATGGCCCATTGAGAATTAGTTAAAATCGGCCTCCAATAATGAACAATGCATGGACTTGAGCAACAAAGACTCAAAAAAAATCAATTTATAGTATGTCAAATTAAACACAAATTTTGAATTAAAGAGATCCATATAATAGATGAACCCGAATATCTTAAGCCTCTTGTAGACCCTAATAAAATTTAAACTCGAACAAAAAATAAAGGTTAAGTTGTAGCCACCTGGGAGATTTGAAAGGGTGCAAAAATTTGTTCTTTGACCAAGAGAAGTGACAAGGTCGAGCTATAGACTACACATATCTTTATAAATTACCCAACATACAATCCAAACCAAAGTCTACCATAACTGAGAGCTCAAGAAATTTCAAAATGAGAAGGGATATGGTTAGCACGGATGGCTCCCATTAAACCATATACAGCCTTGTGACCAATCTTTATACGACCAAGGTTCAAACCCAAATAACAAACTTAGAAAAATAATAAAAGTCAACTCAAATATCTGTTGGTTGCATAAATAATGTAAGAGTGAACATCCTGTATACAAATTTTAAACCCAATCCAAAATCAATCATCCATTAAGGTCGTGGGTTCAAAACTTGACCTAGAATCAGCATAAATAAATGCATTTCAATGTTGTTCATATAAGTTCCCAACAGTGGGAAACTATGAGCTTATTTAGATTCAAAATGGAACCATGACTTGGCTTATATTCATTATACAAATGTGGGTTCAAGCATAATCCAATTAGCATCCAACCAATATACATTATAACCAATATAGGTTGAACCCATAATGATACTCAGCAAAATAAGATTTTTAAATACTAGGCATATCAAACTATGGACAAATTATCCAAGAATTCAAACTTGGGTTGCAATTCACAAATGGATTTAGTTCATTTCATTTTAAAATCCATGGGTAATAAATCTTCATAGAAATGGAAAGTGGAAAATGAATTGAGAAAATAAACACTTTTAGTAGAGAGCATAAACAATATCATTTACAAACAAAAACCCTCAAACTATATTCATAATATTTTCATTATGAGAGAGAAAAAATAGGGAAAATAAAATACACAATCAACACCAGTCAAAACCAGATCCAATGTTATTCATTAATTTTAAAAACACAGCAAGAGATGTTCCACGGGCTGGCAAGTACATACCTTTCCAAGGAGATTTTTATACCAATGTTACAGCGAAAATGGTTACTACAAACACCAAGAGCGGGGTTTCCAAGACGAGATCGCTCTCTCCACAGACCCAACTAAACAAAATGACCAAAACCAAGGCAAAATGAGGTGGTAAAACACGGGACTGTGGGAGTAAATTTCCATGTCCTTTCCATTCAATTCATGGCCGGCCCATCACGTCACCCTTCACAAACCCTATACCATATGTGCATGCCAACTCAACAAATGAAATAATATAACCATAAAATGCATGCCATGTGAACCTCATCATAAATAAGTCACATCACCATCAACTCTCATAACGTAATACCATGTGCCACGTTAATTCTAATAACCTTGTGCCATACATTATGTCAAACTCATATATTTGTAAATCAATATTACCGTTAACACATCATCTCAAGCATATTCATTATAACAACCCTATCAGTGCAGAAATCCAAGTCAAATGGGTCAAAGATAGTAGATTTATATATAACATAACCATATGTAATATGTCAATCAAATAATACACTTTGAAAAAATATATCATGCATTATGTCAAACTCAAGGATTATACCATTTTCCAACACATTATCACCATGCCAACCTTATATGTGTTTATTATTGAAGAATTAAACTTTGCATTGACATGTATGGTTTGTTTCTATTTCCATATGAAAAATGACATATGTGTATATTCCAAACTCAAAGCAAACCATGTAAGCTATATAAACTCAAATTCATTAACTCTTTATGCTTTGAAAATATTTTCATCATGCATGTAATCATAGGAATAGAACCAAGATTTTGCAAATTCATTTGATGAATGTCATATTAATGTCATCGTACTAATGAGAAGTAAACAAATTTACCACCCCTTGATGTTTTTTTGCAAAATTGCCATACACCATATTCAAATGCAAACAAGCATTTGATACCATCCAGACATGTTTGATGATAAACACCAAAGAACCTAAATCAGTATACCATCATTTTAAAGCATCATAGTTGAAATGACATCACAACTGATATAAAGATATTAAAACATGCTAAGGAAAATGTTACGCTTGAAAATAATCACTTTGATATGTTTTCTCTTATGGTACCCCACCTATTATTATTTCATAATATATGTATAGATAAACTTGCAATAATTTGTAGGCTAGAATAGTATGTGACAAATTTTTGAGTCAACAACTCCATCAACAATGAAAGTAGTAGCAAGAAAGGAAACGATGACAAGAAGAAATCTGATTCTTCTCACAAGAATGAGTTTAGAAGAGTCGTTCCACCAAGAAGATATTTCACAACCCGGTACAAAAATCTATTTTTTGGCTATTGTTTTTCTTGCAATAATTTTGGTCATAAAGCAATAGATTATAGAGCTTATGCAAGAAGTGATCATGTGAGAGATAGAAATAGAGGTTTTTATAAAACCTCAAAGAATGATTATGTGAGAAACAAAACCAGAAGTTCTCATAGGTTTCTTGATAGAAACTACAATTCATTTGCTCCCCTACTTGATTACAATGTTGAATGTTATAAGTGCAATAACTATGGATGCATAGCATGCGACTGTAGAAGCAACATAATAAAGTCTCCTAAACAAAACATGGAATAATATGTTCTTACCAAGCATAGAAAAGAATACACAAAGGTGTGGAAAAGGAAGCAAGAAGAAACGAAGAAGGAAGAATGTGGACTTGCAATGTATGCTCAAGACAAAGGAAGACAATGGTACATTGATAGTTTATGTTCACAACACATGACAGGGGATTGAAAAAAAAATCCCATCCTAAAGGAAGAAAAATGTAGTGTTTACCTTTAGGGATATTGCATCTGCAAGGATAGTTGGAAAAGGTACTATTAGTCTTGATAATTGAAAGACTAAAACACATAATGTCTTGTATGTTGAAGGGATAAACCACAATATTCTAAGTGTCAGTCAAATGTGTGATCAAGGTTACAAACTCTCATTTCATTCTAAAGGATGTGAGATAAGGAAAGCGTGTTCATGAATATTAGTGGAAAATGAAAACAGAACCCCGAGAAATGTATATTTTCTTGATGAAGTCAAAGGAGAAAAATGTTTTATGGGACGAGTAGACGAAATCTAGTTATGGCATAGAAGGATGGGTCGTATAAACTTTGACAATATAGTATAAATCAGAAAGACACAAGCAGTAAGAGATATTCCAAGGATATAAAAACCTATAGACACTATTTACAATCCATGTCAGCATGGGAATCAAACGAGAGTTAGTTTCAAAACAAAGGAGTACTCAACATCAAATCCATTGGAACTTGTACACATAGACCTCTATGGGCCAGCAAGAACACAAAATTTAAAAGGTGAGAGTTATTTTATGTTTCTTATTGATGATTACATAAGAATGACATGGGTTACATTTCTTAAAGAAAAATCTAAAGCATTTGAGAATTTTAAAACTTTCAAATACCTAGTTGAAAATGAGATTGATCTAAAAATCAAGTGCTTAAGATCAAACAAAGGATGTGAGTTTACATCTTATGAATTTGATATATTCTATGAAAATCATGGAATCAAGAGAAATTTTTTGGAAACAAGGAATCCACAGAAAACTAGAGTCATAGAAAGGAAGAATAGAACTGTACAAGAAATGCCTAGAACAATGATGAACAAAGACAAAATACCAGACACCTTTTGAAGAGAAGTAGTCACCACAACAATCTACATTTTGAATAGAGCACAAATTAGGGAGAACAACAGCAAGACACCTTGTGGATTATGGAAAGATATACCAACTAAAGTCAAATACTTCAAAGTATTTGGGAGAAAGTGTATATAAAGAAAAATGAAGATAATTTAGGAAATTTTGATTCTAGAACAAATGAAGATAATTTAGGAAATTTTGATTCTAGAACAAATGAAGGTATCTTTCTTGGTTGTTCATCTGGATGTAAGGCCTACAAATTCTACAATAAAATATTGTGTAAGGTTGTAGAAATTATTGATGTAAGAGTGGATGATGCAATACCTCAAGAGGAAAATTCAAAAACAAATGAACATCTAGAGGAGATAACCTACAAAGAACAAGAAAAGGAATAATAAAACAAAGAACAAGAAGAAATAGAACACCAATATCCAAATACACCATCTATAATTGTCCAAAAGAATCATCCAAAAAGTCATATTCTTGGTGATATAAATGTAGGATTTCATACTATAAGAAGATTGAACTTTTCTTTGCTATCTAAAATAGAGCCCAAGAATTTTACACAAGCTAGTGAAGATAAGAATTGGATTAATGTTATGGAAGAAGAACTAAGTCATATTGAGAAGAATGAGACATGGGAGCTTGTGCCTAGACCAAAATACAAGAATGTGATTGGAACCAAATGGATATTCATAAACAAATTGGATGAATATGGAAAAATAGTAAGAAATAAAGAAAGCTTGATCTATAAAGAGTATGCTCAAGTTGAGGGTATTGATTTTGAAGAAACCTTTGCTCTAGTTGCGAGATTAGAATCAATCAGAATGTTTTTGGCATTTTTGTGTTTCGATAACTTCAAATTATTTCAAATGGATGTCAAGTCATCCTTTATAAATTAAAATCTATAAGAAGAAGTATATATTTAACATCCATAAGGATTTCAATTGTTAGACAATGAGGATTACGTATGCAGATTGAAGAAAAAACTCTATGGACTAAAGCAAGCTCCTAGAGCTTAGTATTCAAGACTTAACCAATGCCTACAATAACAAGGTTTCAAAAGAAGAGTTGCAGATAACAATATTTACATCAAAATAGACAATGAAGATCTATTAATCCTTGCGGTTTATGTGGATGACATCATTTTTGAAAGTAATGCTAACAGAATGAGCCAAAATTTTGTAGAAGAAATGCAAAAATAATTTTAAATTTTCATGCTTGGAGAATTGTCATTCTTTCTAGGTTTGCATATTACTCAATCCAACAAAGGAATATTCATTTCTCAAACCAAATATATCAAGGAAATGTTGAATAAATTTGAAATGGAAGACTTTTCACCTATCAATACACCCATGATCACATGATGCAAGTTGAGAAAAGATGATGAATCTCTAGAAGCAAATCAAACAATGTACAGGTCAATAATTGGAAGCCTGCTATATGTGATAGCATCAAGGATAGACATCATGCAAGAAATAGGATTGGTTGCAAGATTTCAATATACACCAAAGGAGAAACATGTGCAAGCAGTAAATGGAATATTTAGATATTTAAAGGGCACACTGGACTTTGGCTTGCCGTATTCAAGAAGTAAGGAATTTACTCTAACAACATATACAAATGTAGATTGGATATGAAGTATTGATGACAAGACAAGTACCTATGGAGGAGAATTATTTCTAGGCAATTGTCTAGTATCATGGTTGAGAAAGAAGCAAACTTCATTTTCTCTATTCACAACAAAATTCAAATATATTGTAGCAGCAACATGTTGCATGCAAGTTCTCTGGATGAAGAAAAGACCAAAGGATATCAAGGTAGAATGTGATCATCCAATCTCAATCATATGTGACAACACAAGTGAAATCAATATCTCAAATAACCATGTTATTCACTCAAAGACGAAGCATATTCCAATCAAGTACCACTTCTTGAGAGAACATGTGGCCAAGCAAAGTGTCAAGTTGGAATACATTACCACTAAAAAACAAGTTGTAGATATTTTTACCAAACCCTTTCCCAAAGACACACTTGAATATATCAATCAAAATTTGGGAGTGATATCTCTCTCATCTCATCATTAAAGGGAAGCACAAGCTTAGGAGGATCAACTCTTTTCCATTGATTCCAAAGGGGGAGAAGTTGCAAATAGAGGAAGAATTGTAGACATAAGGAAAGTTTCATACAGGGGGACTATCAGAATTGACTAAGGGTTTCCATCAATGAAAAAGGGGAATATTATTGTAAATATGGTTTTCATTGACGTCAAATATAGGGGGGGACTACAAATGTCCAAGATAAAGATTATAAGATGGAAATTTTTGGAAATATTGTTTTTGGATTTTTTATGTTCAATTTGGATACCCTATATTTCAAGGAATTTTTACTCTATATACCTATATAAAATGGGACTATAATTTATATGGTTGGAAATATTTTTCTGAGAAATTTCCAGCGGTATATGGAACTCCCTATAACTCTTTAGGATTGAGGAGATGTGAATTTTTTTTTCAAACAACACAACCAGAAAGTTCAGGTCAACCTAGCCATCTTTTACAAGTTGGCCCTCAAAGTGAGCACAAAAACACTATAAATATAGGATAGATGTGCACATTTGAAGATACTCCAAGCAAGAAGATCAATTATGAGGAGGAAAGAAGATATCCAAGGTGCACAAGAGAATATGGAGAGTATTTTTGGGGTCTAAACATGTGCAAGAGGAGTTTTCTTAGACTTTTAAGAGTGCGCTAGGAAGGACTAAGGTCTATGATGTCGCAAAGTGATTTGTTTTGAGGTTGTAATGTTGCAGTATAGGATTATATTTTGGGAATGATGCTACAAGGTTTTCTATGGCATGAAGGCCAAATGACACCTACTAGACATCGCTCATCTACTACGATGACACCAAGTGGGAACTCATCCTTCGTACAGTTCCACAAGATTTTACAAGTGAATAGTTGGGTGGAAAGTTGAAGTGGGAGAGTATTGATTTTGGATATCACCACCCCATGCATTCCTCAAAACGTGTTGTACCTACCATATATGTCATTCTGGGTAGCATCTTTGGTTGTTATTTTTTTTTAGGCTCCTCGCCATGCATTGGTAGTCGGTAACTCAATAGATTATTATTGCATCAACTGGATATTTCCCACCCATACATAGGTATCCACCATGTAGGTGAGAAAGAAGGAAGAGAATGCAAATTGTAACTGACCCCCCATGGCCAAAGTGAGGACTGTTGTAACACACCCACTACCTAATATCAAAATTTTCGTTATTTTCTCGGTAATGATAATTTCCGGAGTCCCACAGGGGTCTAATGCAGGTGAGTTCTTCCCTGTTCACCTCCCCGTGGTCATGGATTAGGACCACAGATCAAACGAACCAGGCACCTTTCACAACTCGCGACCTCATTAGTCGTGAATCCAAGGCCCTCGAATTTTCTTCACAAATCACCAATACCCGAGATCATGAAATGGGTATAGCTCTTTTCTTAGTTAGCGCCCTACCCACTTGTAACCGTAGTCTAGGCTTAAACGTCAGCGACTCTCGCGCTCGCACCCTCGTGAGTTGGTGAGTCGAACTCTCGTATTCTCCTGTTGCGATCTCCCGAGACACGATAAGTCAACTGAGCATTGACTCCCTTCTCTAGGGGATACGTGTCCACCCATCAGTAATGCAGACCCCACCTCTTGGTTTGCCAGGTGTCCTATCATGCTCGTCTCTCGACACCTCGCTACTCGCAATTTGGATCACCCGACCTCTAGGCTCTTACCTCGCGAGCCTCCGAGTTCTCGAGATCTCTTGGATCTCCTGACATGTGTCCTCAACTATGGATGGCTCAGATCCTCTCGTGGCTTCGCCACTCGCGACTTAAAGTGTCTAACCTTTGGACTTCTACCACGCGAGTCCCGAGCTCACGAGATCTCTGGATCTCCGTCACCTGTCCTCCTCGGATGGACGGCTCAAATCCTCTCGTAGCCTCGTCGCTCGTGACTTAAAGCGTCCAACTTTTGGAATTCTACCACGCGAGTCCCGAGCTCACGATATCTCTGGATCTCCGCCACCTGTACTCCTCGGATGGACGGCTCACAGCCTTTCGCTACTTCGCTGCTTCGCGACTTAGAGCATCCAAACTTTGGGCTCTTACCTCGCGAGTCCCGAGCTCCCGAGATCTCTGGATCTCCGCCACCTATCCTCCTCGGATGGACGGCTCAGATCCTCTCGTAGCCTCGCCACTCGTGACTTAAAGCGTCCAACTTTTGGACTTTTTCCTCGCGAACCTCCGAGGTAGCGAGGTCCTATTCGCGAGGGCTTAACCCTCGTTTATCTCCCTATAGATTTAACGTCTGTCGGGTGTCCTGGCTAAGATCTGACAGTTTAGATCGGTCCCGATGCCGCGTCCTTTCCTAACTGTTCTTTGGATGTGGAAAGACCAACGGTCCAGATGTTCTCATGGTGTCTGGGGATCTACGAATCAGATTTCCTCGCTACTCACGAAGATAAGAGAAAAAGGGTTAAGGCAGTTTACGCCCTCATTCATTTCTTCGATTTAACAGTCGTGAATGACCGTAGATTTCCTGACAAGGTTTCATCCATTGATCGATACTTAACCTTACGCGGCTACTTCGGGATTTCAAGAGGGTCATTCCTCTTTGCATAGGGTTGCTAAGACTTGCACATTCACGCCCTTTCTTCTAGGTTCTTGGTGAACCTTTCTGAGAAGGGAAATCTCCGTGAAGAGGTCTATTTCGGGCCATCCCTGGATACAGATAAGGGAAACAAATTCCCGAGAATAGACTGGATACCTGACTTAGTTCAACCTGGGCATGATTAGATTCCTTTTTATCGATGTGAGTCATGCATGGCTTCCTCTATTACAAGCATAGGTCCATTAGTCATTATCAAAACATTCACAGACATTCTTACTCCAAAATCGTTCACAATCTCACAGTGCGGTGAGTATATATGTATATTAGTATATGAAATTCAAGATGCAATACATGAAAATACTTATGAGAGATAACACCCGAAGTGGGTACGACTGCTGAGAGGGGTGCTCATTTCCACCCAACCGTAGGCTCAGCGACTCCCAACGGATTTACCACTAGCCACCCCCGAGCTGAGACCACGATGCTTCGAGACTGCGTCTCTATGTCTATCAGTGACCAGGAGCGAAGGTTACAATCCTTCCTCCCTGCTATCACTCACTCTGCATAAAAATTGCCAGAGTTCCCCTCGCGTCTGCCCCCTTTTCAAATCATTTCAGCCATACGCCTTA
>SNQJ01S0196476.1:0-17399 GCA_010110895.2 Picea sitchensis
GTGACATCAAAAACCCTTAATCCATTGACTAGGATTGGTCAACAACCCTAATTCCTTAACCGAAATTAGAAAATTGTCAACGAAAACCATGTGCTGAAAAAACGCTAAAAACAGACACAAAAAATAACACAAACCCAATTGTCAAGAGTTGAAACTTTTAATGTATACATGTCAATGTCCTACTGAGAAAAATAATATTATTGGGAATCCCTTCTTTCCCTTCTAAATTTAGAAGAATTCAAGAGCAACATCATAGGAGGAAACTTCAATGTAATTTTGAACAATAAGGAGAAAAGAGGGGGCAATATTGTTTGAGACCATTTTCGTGAGAGACTAGAGGGGTTGATGGTGGAATGGGACCCTGTGGACATCAGACCCTCCAAATTCAAGTACACCTGGTCAAATAAAAGGTTAGGGCTAGAGCATATAGTAGCAAGGTTAGATTGATTCTTGGTACATAGTGATATTTGATCACAAGATCTCATCATTTCTTAAAAAATTATTCCCTCTGCAATATTAGATAATAAACCAATCCTTCTTTCACTAGAGGAACCCCCTTAATATGGTCCCCTCCCTTTGATATTTAACCCATTGAAGATGTATGAGAAAATGGCTCTGGAATTTATTTCAAATGCATGTCATTGTTGGATCATAGGCTCCCTAGTATACATTTGGGAGCAGAAGTTAAAATCAGTGAAATTTGCTCTAAAACTCTGGGTCAAAAGGTCATATAATACCCCACTCTCATAAAAAAATACCTTACCTCACAATTGAATTTGGTACATGAAAAAATAGAAGAGGGACAAGTAACAACATAACCCCACTCTCAGAAAAATAATACCTTAACTCACAACTGAATTTCATACATGAACAAATAGAACAGGGACAAGTAACAACATAACTACAACAAAGAGAAAAGAAAATTTGTCAAAATCTATACAAATTCCAAAGATCAGAATAATAAATTTGGATGCTCAAGTCAAGGAGTCTATGGCTAAAATCAAGAGATCACAACATAACATTCTTCCATTGGAAAACTCAAGCGAGAAGAAAAAGGAACAATGTAAAGGAAATCATTAAGGAATATGGTAGTAGAGTAACAAGTTTTGAGGAAATAAAATCAGTAGTTAAAGGTTTCTTTCAAAATATGTACTTAGAACAAGAGGGATCAAACCTCGATGTTACAATAGGTCTCCTAAGAAATATCCTATTGATGGTATCCATAGAAGACAATGCAAGGATCATGAGAAAAATTGAACAAACTAAGGTCCCTCAAGCAATTTGGAGTCTAGATATGGAAAAAATTCTATGCCCAGATGGTTTCACCATCCACTTTTACCGAGATTGTTGGGAGATAATAAAATATGACTTGATCTAAATGTTAAGATACGTCCAGAAATCACATATATTGGGGAGCAACACAAACTCTTCATTCTTATCCTTGATCCCAAAGGAAGCAAACCCTTCTATATTTTCAAGATTTCAACCCATATCATGGTGAAATGCATCTCACAAAATAATGACAAAGATAATAGTAAACAAGCTAAGAGAAGTGCTCCCAAAGATAATTTATGAAAAACAAGGGGGATTCTTGCAGAAAAGGAAGATAGTAGACAACCTTATTCGTGTTCAAGAGGTGATACACACGAGTAGATTAAACAAGGAGAATGATATGGTAATAAAAATAGACATGGAAGATGTTTTTGATTGGGTAGGGAAATCCTTTCTTCTTGATGTAATGCGTAAATTTTGTTTTAGTCCCACAACCCATAAGATGGATAGCTACATGTGTAAGCACACCACGGATCACCCCACTAGTGAATGGCTGACCAACCCCCTTCTTCCACATAAGAAGAGGACTTAGGAAAGGATTCCCCCTCTCCCCTTTTCTTCTAATGGTCGAAGCACTGAGAAGGAAGCTTGAGCATGAAAGATTGATAAGAAACTTATCGAGAATCAAGATAGTAAGGGGAATAAAGAGTATAAACCACTCTCGGTTTGTAGATGACACCATCTTAATCGGGGTATCCTCCACTATTATTTCTACCAAATTCAAGTTGTTATTGGATGTCTTTATTATCTCCTTAGGAGGAAAGGTAAACAAGAAGAAAAGTCAATTTTTTGGTGAGAATGCAAGCACATGATTCCTCCAGTGAATAGCCCAAATAATGCAATTTTCACATCATGAACAATGGGCCTCTTTCAAGTACTTAGTCATACCTATATCTTTAGGAAATCCATTAGATTAGTCTTGGAAAAGTAATCTGGCTAAACCCTACATGACACATTGTTCTCATCAAATCCATACTATCTTCCCTCTCAGTTATCTAGTGTTATACAATGCTAGCACCAATTGGAATAATGAAAAAGATAAGTCAAGACCTTCGATTTTTTTTTATTGAAAGACGAGAAATCAGATACTAATAAATTCCATTTGGTTAGCTAGTCCATGGTCTGGGCTCCTAAGGACAAGGGAGGTTTGGTCATAAGAGATCCAACTCTACTAAACCTGGCCTTAGCAGGAAAACTAGTGTGGAGACTCATTTTTGGACAAACAAAATGATAGAAAATGGTGATATGGAAGGAATATCTCTGTGTGGATAGAAAAATATGCATCAAAGAGGAAATAAAAATCAAAAGGGATCTCATGTATGGAGGTTATTCAAGTTTTCAATTATCGTTATTAGAGAAAAACTTACTTGGGTTTCAGGAAATGGTAGAGAAATAAGAATATGCAAGGATAACATAATGGGGCATCAACCATTGAAAAACAATACATATATGTCACCTCTTAATTGTTGGATGGAAAAAAAATATATTCTCACTCTCTAAGACATATCCAAATGGTCACATGCGTAGGGAGAATGGGCATGTTGTTACTTTGATAACCCTCCCTTTCTCCTGCTACCTCTCTTACCCTTTTTAATCTCCCAACTTAAAGTATGTACGCCTCAAAACCTAAGGATTTTGGACTAGCGGGGATGGGGAACTATGATATTTATAGTCAAATATTGATACATATATCATCTTCAATCTCTCCCCCTACCTAAACGATTTGCAATCTAGAACATAGTATGGTCTCCAAATGGCCTTCAAAACATCAATGTCTTTTGTTGGTTACTTGTGAATGGAAGGGTCCTAGCTGTTGGAAACCTCAAAAAAAGAGGGATATAAGGCCCATATTAGTGTGTAATGGGTAGGAAATAATAGGACACTGAAAGACATTTATTTATGACTTGCCCCTTCGCAATATGGGTCTAGAATTTAGCAGTTTTAGGCTTATCCCATAGAATTTGCAAATTGACATGTTGGAACAAGGATTTCACATAATGGACTATAATTTATAGAGGATATTTTAAATATAACAAATCTTTAGGTGGATCTGGGAAACTCCACCAAAGTACATTCTTTGGAAGCTCTAGTTAGCTAAAAATAGAATAATATTCAATCAAACTTCAAAAAATCGGATGTTTATTGTTACTAAAGAAAAAAGACTCATGATGGAGACCTTGCGCTCAAAACCACACTCATACAGAACAAGAAACCTCTAGCTAAATAAGACCTATATACTTTGCACGAATAGCTCTACTGTTGCCTTTTTTCCTCATTTTTTTGTCGCATTTTTTCTTTGGGAAACATGTCACCTTTTGCCTTGTTTTTTGTGTCGCCTCTATTTTAGTGTCCATTGTTGGGAAGTTTTTCGGCACATGGTTTTTTGTCGATGGTTTTCTATTTCTGGTTAAGGAATTATGGTTGTTGACTAATCCGAGTCATTTGATTAGGGTTTTGGATTCCACTAGCTCCTATATGTATATTGTATTGTAATGTGTGTATTTTCCATTGTATGTTTTCTGTTCTTTTACTAAAAAACTGTTTGCAGTAAATACTTGTACAAGGTTAAAATCTACAATACCAAGATGGCTATTTAACTTGATTTTGTTTTTTTTCTTTTCCATCGAGGCATGTTTTTTGACAGGTCACGTGATTGTAATATTGAAATTGGTGATATTTAATTTATATCGAAAGGTGATTATATTATGAGACATGGTTTCATAAGATTTATCTACCCAACCAGTTAAAGGATGCCATCTGTCATCGTTTCCTCCATTTGTTTTTCAACTCTCTTCACCTTTCTTCATCCATGTCTCCACATGAGCATTGAGAACATAGTCAATGTGCCTACCAAAAATTTAAATGCTTGCCTCCTCGACCTATTATGATGCATATCATGTAATAAATGCTCAACTTTTGGTCTCCCATACAATGCTTGGTTTCTTTTGAATTTGATCGGTGTCATAGCTTAATCGATATAAGACATGATAAATTTTAAGTGATTGCATCTAGTTCAAACACAATGTACAACTAGGAAATTCACCCATCGAAACTTAGAACATGAGATGAACCATTTACATATACATAACAATCGCTTGGTTGGGAGGTTGATGTTGTCAGAAGCACTGATGTTGGAAGCTCTATGTTAGAATAAATTTGGAAATGAGGAAGGCTCATTGTATAGAGTTCGAGCAAAGTGACATTTAGGTAACTATAGCTAATAAATTGTCTTTGTAACACTCCCATTTTATACCCTAATTAATTTTTAGTAAATTATGTTTAGTGTTGCTTTTATCTCAACATGGAGATATTATTTCCATGCCATGGCATATGAACAATGTGATTGTATTATAGCTTTATAAAGAAAATCAAAACCAATTGACTAAAGGGTGAAGCAATACTACTGGCCATGATACCATGAGAGAAAATAGTGAGGGGGGGGGCAGAAGGGGATTATCATACTAAAGAACCCCAAGCCTCCGTGTTGAATTAATTATTTTGGGAATAATCAATTATCCCCTTTTTCCTAAATAAAAAGCAAAATTAGTTAATAAAGGGGGTTGGTAGTTGAATAGACAACCACCCATAATGAATAGAAGTATCGAGGAGTGGCTAAGACAACATAAAAATTACCCATCTCAAATCTCCATGATTAACTCACGAGTTCCTTTAGATAGAAGGAAGAGAAGACTAGGTGGAGAATATTCTTGGAAAAGGAAGGCAGAGATGCACGGGGGCATGCAAAAGAGGATAGAGTTATTGGAGAAAAGAAGGAAGGAGAGAGGGAGGACAAGGAAGTTGTTGTGAATCTTAGGTAGAGAAAACCCAAAAACCAACCTAAGCATACAGGGTTGTGAATTTGATGTTTGTTGGGATAGGATTTGGCATTAAGAAGGGAGGGTGTTGAGGGACTGCTGAGGTGGTGAAGGGACTCCATTGTGTAAATGAAGCTAGCTAGGAAGACATATGAGATATCCATGGGGGGATTGAGTCTGAGAGGTAAAGGGGTTTATTCTATTTGATTACTTTTGAAGTGTTGGGTTGTTATATTATTTGCGGTGAAAGTCTATTTGAGGTAGACCGACTGATAGTCTAAGGTCAAGGTGGATCGACAACAATCAAGGTCAAGGTGGATCGACATCAATTCAAATGTCGAGGAAGTCAACCAGGCAAAGTCGAAGGTGAAGATATACATGGCAAGTCAACCGACAAGAGGTCGAAGTGTGGACGCGAGACAACCGACTAGAGACCAAATGAAGGTCGATTGGTAACCTGACTTGGAGTCGACTATAACAGAATCCCGTGAATTGTATCCAATGATATGCATGGATCTGTAATCATTTTTAGGTGCCAATATCTAGGGGTTTTCCTGTTGTAAATCCTATAAAGACGTGTGTTGTAAGGCTGTAAAGGCTAATCGTGTAATGTTGTAATGCACTTATGTAGGTTAATGCATGTCTAGGTATAGGTTGTTGGTCATGCATATGTAAGTCAAATTGGCTGCAGGGTTATTCTTGTGTAGGCAAGAGGGTATGATGTCGATTGTGTCTTAGGTGTGGACCAAAGTTAGACATGTAACATTTTATTTTGATTGAATAAGACAACAAGAGAGAATAGCGCTTAAAGGAATGTTGGTTTCTCCCAGTTAAGTGTTCCAGGGTAAAATATCAGTGTACTATGTGATTTCTTCTTTCATTTACGTTCTTGATTAAATTCTTCTTCTCTTCTGCTAGGATCAGTGTGGAAGTGTCTTTCATTTCCTGACATGTGGTATCAGAGATTAGGTTTTTCCTGACAAGTGAGTGATCAAAGCGATGCTATGCTTTGGCGAGTATATTAGATATTAATTTTCCAATCTTGAATATGAGAACTAAACCCTAGGTACAATAAGAGTTTAAGTCATAAATTGTGTTAAAAATCATGGTAAAGAACGGAAAGTAGTTCCAGAATAAAGATAGAAAAATTCAATGGACAGAATTTTGAGCTTTAGAAGATTAAGATGGATCAAGAACAATAGACATAGGTCTGACCAAGTATCGAGCCGAAAGGCGTGTCGATGGAAGAATAGGATAAAATCAAAAGAAGAGAAAGAAGTAATATTTGACTTTGTCTTGTAGATTCGGTGCTCCTGAATATCTCAGGTGAAGATTTGGCCAAGAAACTGTCCGAAAAGTTGGGAAGCTTATACTAGTCAAAATCTCTGGTAAATAATTTGTTTCTCATAAAGAAGCTGTATCATATGAGGATGAGTGATGGAAGTTCAGTGATTGAGCATTTAAATGTGTTTAATACCATGTTAATCCAGTTATCATCTGTGGATATTAAGATCATTAATGAGGAGAAATATATCATCCTATTATGTTATTTTCTAGACTCCTGGGATAGCTTAGTCATGGCTATTGGGAGTAATGAAACCACACTAGTGCTAGAGGACATGGTTTCTTCTATGCTATCTATTAACACAAGGATCTGCAGACTATTTCTTAAGAATCAGAGAGAAATTAAGGTTTACCCTCAAGAACATTATGGTGTAAATCATGTGGCATTATGCCCATGATTTCCACAGGGAAATCGAAAAGATTGGAGGCCTAAACAGCTTAAGAACCCTCTCTCCATCTATCACATCTCCCTTCCCGATACCTCCTCTCACCTCCCAACACCTATCCCACTCACATTCCACTCTCCCTTACACGTCACCTCCTCCCTGCCTATCACACCTCCCTCATTCCTCTGCCACCTCTACCTTTCCCTTGCCACCACAACCTCGTCCCATCCTCCGCTCCCCCAATTGCTTCCTTCCACATGGTCGTCACTCACTTGTTGGGACATGCAAGTTTTCTACAAGCACCTCGCTCCACATCACCCCTGCACATACGCTATCACACTGTCACCTACAAAGCTTGCATTGGTAATAGACAAAGACCATTCATTACTTTGAGGTGTCAGGATGGACTCACATAAGTCATTGGCACTGTCTGAGAACAGTTATGGGTGTTAGGCCCAGTCCTAATCCCAATGAAGACAGTTATTGAATATTTTGGGCAACAGTTGAGAACTTGCCTCATACCATAAATGGAAAATTTTGCAAAGAGAAGCCATGAAGGCACACTTACGATCTAAAGCTTCCTTACAGGAAATTTTTCCTGTAAAGCACATAACTATGCCTGGCTCGCATCTGACATGATGAGGTCTACACAACCTGACAGAGCGGGCGCCAATTGAAGGCTTTGAAGGTAGTGATTTGATCACATTCCTGGTGGTTGCATCATTTTTAGTATATATAGGTAGTTTTGATATTTTGTTAAGGTCGAATGGTTGAGCTTGGCTCCCTGCTATTGTAATATTTTGATTGAGAAAAACTGGTTTTCTGGTTATGTATTTGTTTTTGAGACATCTTGGTTAATCTAAGTCATCTTTCTTATTCCATCTTATTTGCCTCTGATACTGAGAGATTTAATGTTTGATTTATTCACATGGATTGTTGTAACTATATTATGATAAATGTTTGATTATAGTACTGTTATGATTTCTTTTATCTTCCTTGAAATTTGAATCCAAGAGGACCTTGTGTTTAAGTTTTTCCTTCTTAGGCTACTGGAAAATCTGATGTTCATAGTGGACCTCTACACCTTTCTCACTAAATCTTCCTCCCACTCACCCTTACTCCAACTTACTGACTAAAGTTGATTCAAGACCTCAATGGTTGGTGCATGCTAGTCCAGATTTCTGAGTTAAAATTCTATTATTATTGAGTTTTCTCCATTTGACCACTCAAAAATCAATTACCTATGACATATAAACTGATGGGTACTGGGCTTACCTCCAATGGAATCTGAAGTTAACTTCTAGTGCTAACATTTCTAGAGATGTTGCTGGGGAATGAATTGAAGACTTTTCCCTGGGATAGAATGATAAAGAAGATATGATTCTGAAGGTGCATCAGATATCAGTACCATTAAAGATTTCAACTTGCACCTGGCAACTCCATTGTTTTGACTCCATTGTTTTAGTTCTAGCTCCTAAAGGCAAAAACACGAGGTCCACTTCACTGCTACCTCTAGCAACGTCTGAAGCTGACCCGGAGAAAATTATCAGAAAGGGAAAGACCGCTCAAAAAGGTACCTCCATTGTTGTACCAAGTTTTTCTGATAATTTGCATAATCCTTCTTTACAAACTCCAGTAGTTGTTTCTAATTATCATATTATACAAACTGCGGGAGTTTCAAGAAATTTAAGTTTTTGGAGCTTTCCTACCAATTTATCCCCTCCTATTCTTGGTTTGGAAGGAGAGATATTTGACACCCCTTTCTCCCCTGAAGTTGTGAAGTGGAAGGAGAGAGATTTGACCTTAGATGACTTTCCTACTCCTCCCCATATTAGAGTTGTTGCATTTGCAGAAGGGGAGACTTATGTTCCCTCAAGCCCCTTGTCTTCACCTCCTATGAACATTGTCCTAGTTTCACATAGCCCAACTCCATCCCCTCTTGGTTCTCCTCCATTTCACATACAAATGGCAGGAGCTAATCCCCCCAGAACTAGAATGGAAGCTATAGTAGCTGCTAGGTATGCCCCTCATGTCCTGCCTCAACCTCTGAATGCTATGCCAGCGGATGGCTACCTTAAGCAGTTGCCCAAGTTCACAAGTGAGGGAGACATAACTGCAAAAGAACATCTTGAAGCCTTTTATAGTTATACAGACAACCATTCCATTGAGAATGAAGATGTATGGATGAGGATTTTTGTTCATAGCCTTGATGGCGAGGCTAGGAAGTGGTTTAGGGATTCCCCCCCTGGATCTATCATCGGGATTGAAGCTTTAGATGATCCTTTTCTGAGGCAGTGGGGGGACAAAAATGACTTTTTGTATTATATCACAGAATTTGGATCCCTAAAGAGGAAATAAGGAGTGTTTGTCTCTGATTTCTTTCAAAGATTCAACAAAATGTACAATAAGATCCCTCCTGAGATAAAGCCTACAAAGATCTCTTCCAAAATCACCTATGCCAGTGCTTTTGACCCTGAGTTTTGCCTTTTATTGAGAGAAAGGAGATCTGCCTCCTTAGCTCATATGCAAGATGCAGTCGTGGAGGTAGAATCTAACATAGTGGCATCTGATCAACTTAGAGGGAAATATGATAAGTATAGGAGAAAGAGTAGAACTGAAACCTCAACCTATGGTTCCTCTATTGTCCACCCCCAAGTTGATGAACTTACCAAATTAGTAAAATCTCTTTCTTCTGAGATGGAAAAGTTAAAGTTTGAGGGAAAACAGAACTATAGAAATACACAAAATGCTAATAACAGAGGTGGTTTCAGGGGACCTAATAATTCTCCTCAGACTCTTACAAGAGATCCCAGAAACAGAGAAAGGGGTGACCAAAAGATCCAAAATCCCTTACAAAACAACCTTTTGACTGACGAGGAAGGAGAATATGAAGAAGATGATCCTGAGATCCATTGCTTGGGTGACACCCAATCTACATATGGGAAGTCCTTAATGGATAATCATATAAATGAATTAAGTAAGGGAGAGAAGGAAAAAGAGAATCCTAGTAGATATGATCTGAGATCTAAAAAGAAAGGGGAAAAGACTAATGCTTCTGATCAGCCCACAAAAACAAAAAAATGTGCCAAGGCTGTGACAGTTTGTAGCAAAGAGAAATTTTCTCAAAGCGCCCAAGTTTTGGTTGAGGATCCTATCCCAGAAGTCAAGGAGATCCTGAAATCTCCACCTTCCTTCAGTTATGAAAATGAGATTCAAAAAATCAAAATGCCTGTGCCATTTTCAGAACTGATAAAAATTGAAGAAGTTAAAATATGTCTTTCCAAAATGTTGTTGTCTGAATCCTACTCAAATACCACTAACTCGGTTAATCTTCAAGATGAAAAGCCAACAGATATATTAGGTTCTTTGATAGAATATAAAGATGATTCATCCCCTCCCTTCTATACGTCACTAAACATACATGATAAGGTGTTGCATATTTGTTTGATGGACTCAGGGACATCTCACAATCTCATGCCCAAAGCAGTCATGGATGAACTTGGATTAGAAATCACAAAATCCTTCCATGACTTATATTATTTTGACTCCAGGAAAGTGAAGTCTCTTGGGTTCATCGAAGATCTGGTTGTGACCTTGTTTCAATTGCCCATGAAAAGTGTGGTCATGGACATTGTAGTGGCTGATGTTCCCCCCAAGTTTGGTATGTTCTTGTCAAGATCTTGAATAAAACAAATTAGGGGAAATTTGAATATGGACCTCACATATGCCACCATTCTTGTGTTTGGGGATGATCATATAAGATTTTATAGGGAAGCTCAGTTGACCTACATCATTAGTGATGGAACAGACCCCACCAACCATCCTATTTTTTCTATTGACACTGATTTGGGATCCAGCCTATTGCATCTCACTAATACTCTTGAACCTCCTCTTGAAATCAGAAAACAATCCATTACTCTTTGTGAAATCCCTCCTCCAACTACCTCTATTTGGAAGATGTTCTTTGATGGAGCCTCTTCCAAGGAAGGTGCTAATGTTGGAGTGGTCTTTGTTTCACCTTGCCAAGAGACTATACCTTTCTCCTACAAGCTAGAATTTGAAGCTACAAATAATGTGACAGAGTATGAAGCTCTTGTTTTGGGTTTAAGGGCTACAAAAGACACGGGGATTGAAAAGCTATCAGTATTTGGGGATGTAGAACTAATTTTTCATCGAATCAAAAATATTTATCAAGTAAAGCACGCTAGGTTTAAGACTTACATAAATGAAGTATGGGACCTAGTTGATAGTTTCTTCCTAGCTTTCAACATTTCATTTATTCCAAGAGAGGAGAATACCAAGGTTGGTTCTTTGGATGTTTCAACAATCCATTTCAGAGTCCCATTGCCACCTAAACTCAATTATTATGTAGGGGTGAAATATAGACCCTTTGTACCTGATAATATCAAGCATTGGAAGGTGTTTGAGGATGATAATGAAATCAAAAGTTTCTTGAATCTGTTGATGAGTTATCTGCATTACATATTAATCAGGCTCATGATTATGAAAGTAGCCCTCATGCTGATGTATTTTTAAATAAAATTGTTAATCACCATATTGTTCGGTTACCTAGCAACCACATTTCGAAGGGACTAGTTCCTTTGGAAAGATTGTTTGATGGAAATGATGTGGCAACAAATTTTAGAGGTTCAAATGATGATGTTGAAGTAGTTGAGTACAATATTGGTACAGAGAAGGATCTCAAATTTGTCAAGTTGTTAAGCAACTTGTCAAGAGAGCAAAGCGTTGAATATACTAAGTTGTTAAAGGAGTTTTCTGATGTGTTTGCTTGTACATATGAAGTTCTCAGGACATATGACACAATTATCATTGAGTACAAGATCCCATTGAAGGAAGAGTCCAAGCCATTTAGGCAAAAGTTTTGACAAATAAATCCTATGATGTTTCCCATTATGGAGAAGGAGGTTAAAAATCTTTTGGATGCCCAGATTATCATTCCTTTGAGGTATTCTGAATGGGTGGCCAAATTGGTCCCAATAAGAAAGAAGAATGGAGAAATCAGACTTTGTGTGGATTTCTGAAATTTGAACAAAAGCTCTAAAAATGATAAATACCCCTTGCCCAAGATGGAACACATATTACAAAGGGTGACAAGGGCATCCAGGATGTCTATGATTGGTGGATTTTCTGGCTACAATCAAGCCTTTGTCTTACATGAAGACAGAGATTAGACAACCTTTACCACTCCTTGGGGTACATTCATGTACGCTAAGATTCCTTTTGGATTGATGAACGTAGGAGAAACCTTTCAACGAGCCATGGACATAGATTTTATTGGAGAAAAGGAAAATTTTGTGGTCATTTATTTGGATGACATAACAGTGTTCTCACAATCTGATAAAGAACATTATGATCATCTGAAAAGAGTCTTCTTGAAATGCATAAAATTTGGTCTCTCTTTAAATCCCAACAAGTCATTATTTTCCATGAAAGAGGGGAAACTATTGGGGCACATTGTGTCAGCTGAGGGGCTAAAGATTGATCCAAGCAGTGTAGAAGCTATCCAAGCTTTGTCACTCCCTAGATCTAAGAAAGAAGTTTAGTATTTTTGGGGGGAAATTAAATTTTTGAGAAGGTTTGTTTCAAATTTTGATGAGTTGGTAAAGTTTATCACAACCATGTTGAGGAAAGGAAATGAAATCAAATGGACCGCTAAATCTCGTAACTCTTTTGACCAAATAAAGAAGGCCTTTACTGAAGAACCTCTGCTCATCAGTCTTGACTACTCCAAGGAGTTTCTGATTTTCTCTTTTTCTTCATTTAACATAGTAGCAGTTGTTTTATTGCAGAAAAACATCGAGGGGTTAGAGCAACCCATTTCCTTTTTCAGTAGGGCACTGAGAGATGTTGAAATAAAGTATGACGTCATGGAAAAACAAGCCTATGCTTTGGTTAAAGCTCTCAAAGCTTTCATATTTTATGTGCTACATTCAAAATTCATTGCATATGTCCCTTCAACTTCTGTGAAGGAGATCCTCATTCATCCTGACATAGACAGAAGAAGGAGCAAGTGGATTGTCAAGATCCTTGTATTTGATCTTGAAATAAAGCCCACCAAATTGGTTAAAGGACAAGGTTTAGACAGGTTGTTGGTTGAATCTAATTACAAAGCCTTGGGAGTCAATTTCATCAACAATTATTCAAAGAATCAACAAGCTGATTTGTTTGATGAAGATCCTCAAGTCGCACTCCCATTGGCAGGATGCACTTGGTACAAGGACATTATATTTTTCCTACAGAAGTTGCAGCCTCCTGATGACATGGAAAAGAGAAAGGTAAGAGATTTAAAGATTAAATAAATTAAATATTGTCTGATTGATCAAGTCCTATATTGGAAAGACCCTTTAGGAGTGCTATTGAGGTGTATAGACCCATAGGAAGACCAAAAGATCATGTATGATTTTCATGACAGTTTATGTGGGGGGCATGACTTCTAGAGAACCACAGCCTACAATATTCTCAGGGTTGGATATTTTTGGCCTAGCCTCTTCACTGATGTTTGTTCTAAAATCAGGTCTTGCATTAAGTGTTATAAGTTCTCTGGAAAGCTATAGCTCAAGTCTTTTCCATTGAAGCATGTGGTAGCTTTAGGACCTTTTCAACAATGGGGCCTAGATTTTATTGGGGAAACCACCATGCTTCAAGTGGTCAGCATAGATGGATCTTAACTACCACATTCTACTTTACTAGGTGGATAGAATCTATCCCCATAAGAAATGATTCCCACAAAGTAAGCATTGGGTTTCTTGAGGATATTGTGGCAAGATTTGGTTATCCAAACATAATTTCCACTGATAATGCTTCAACTTTTAAGGCTGAACCATTGATTAAGTTTTGTGAACATTTTGGAATCACATTGCTTCACTCTACTCCTTACTACCCCCAAGGTAATGGACTGGTAGAGTTATCTAACAAGATCCTTATTAAGATCATCAAAAGACTATTAGAGGACAACAAGAAGGCATGGAAGCTTAAATTTGCTTTATGGGATGAAAGAGTGAAAACAAAGAGATATCTTGGTGTCTCTCCTTTCCATCTTATGTATGGAGTTGAGGCCATCTTTCCTTCTTAGCTTGCCTTGCCTATGGAAAAGTTCTTCCAAGATTACCAAGGAGAACTAGATGATATGATTAGAAGAATACAACAATTGGTAGAAGTGCAACAAACTAGGGAGAAGCTACTGAAAAAAACACATGACCATCAACAGAAGATCAAGAAAGCTTTTGACAAAAAGGTCAACAAAGAGGATTTCCAACTGGGAGATCTAGTACTTAAATGGGATGCACCTAGGTAAGATAAAGGCAAGCATGGTAAATTTGAGGCCTTATGGATCGATCCCTTCAAGATCTCTGAAGTTTTTTCAAATAACACTTATAAGTTGCAGAATTTGGAGGATGTTGAAGTTTTTGGTAGCCCTGTAAATGGGCATTTTCTGAAAAAGTTTTTTACTTAAGCCATGAGTGGTTTCCCATGTCATTGTAAATATCATTTTCTTTTGGTTTGGTTTTTATAAGTGACTCCACAACCCAATACTAAGGCACTGAAACTGCAAAAGGAGTTCTTAGAGCCTCACAGGAAGGTCTCTATCTCCCATGGAGCCTATATGTTAACAAAAGGATCTGCATACCATTTCTTAAGAATCATACAGAAATTGAGGTTTACCCTTAAGAGAATTATGGTGTAAATCATGTGGCATTTTGCCCATGATTTCCATAGGAAAAATGAAAAGATTGGAGGCCTAAGAAGCTCAAGCACGCTCTCTCCACCTATCACATCCCCCTTCCCGATACCTCCTCTCACCTCCTGACACCTGTCCCACTCACATTCCACTCTCCCTTACATGTCACCTCCTCCCTACCTATCACACCTCCCTCGTTCCTCTGTCACCTGTACCTTTCCCTTTCCACTGCAACCTTGTCCCATCCTCCACTCCCCCAATCGCTTCCTTCCACATGGTCGTCGCTCACTTGTTGGGCCATGTGAGTTTTCGCTAAGCACCTTGCTCCACATCACCCCTGCGCATATGATATTAGACTGCCACTTGCAAAGCTCACATTGATCACAGAAAAGGACTATTCATGGACTTGAGGCATCAAGATGGACTCGTAGAAGTCATTGGTACCGTTTGAGAACAATTATGGGTGTCAGGCCTAATCCTAATCCCAATGAAGATAATTATTGAATATTTTGGGAAATAGTTGAAACCTCACCTCATTCCATAAATGGAAAACGTTGCAGAGAGCAGCCATGAAGGCACACTTACGATCCGAAGCTTCCTTATGGGCAATTTTTTCTGTAAAGCACATAACTATGCCTGGCTTGCATCTGACATGATGAGGTCTGCACAACCTGACAGAGCAGGCGCCGACTGAAGGCTTTGAAGGTAATGATATGATCACATTCCTGGTGGTTGCAGCATTTTAGTATATATAGGTAGTCTTTATATTTTGTTAAGGTCGAATTGTTGAGCTAAGCTCCCTGCTATTGTAATATTTTGATTAAGAACAACTGGTTCTCTGGTTATGTATTTGTTTTTGAGACATCTTGGTTAATCTAAGTCATCTTTCTTAGTCCATCTTATTTTCCTCTGATACTGAGAGAGTTCATGTTTGATTGATTCGCATGGATTGTTGTAATTGTATTATCATAAATGTTTGATTATAGTACAATTATGATTTCTTTCAACTTCCTTGAAATTTGAATCCAAGAGGACCTTGTGTTTAAGTTTTTCCTCCTTAGGTTGCTGGAAAATATGATGTTCATAGAGGACCTTTACACCTTTCTCACTAAATCTTCCTCCTACTCACCCTTACTCCAACTTACTCACTGAAGTTAATTCAAAACCTCAATGGTTGGTGCATGCTAGTCCAGATTTCTGAGTTAAAACATTATTATTATTGAGTTTTCTCCATTTGACCACTCAAAAATCAATTAACTATGACATATAAATTGATGGGTATTGGGCTTACCTCCAATGCAATTTGAAGGTGACTTCTAGTGGAAACATTGTCGAAAGAAATGAGAAGGAAGAACATGGAAGTTTTGACCAAAGATGCTCTGGTAGTGAGAGGTCAACCGATAGACATAGATAAAGGAAAATTCTCCAATAGAAAGTTCAAGTCGAAACATAGATCTAAATCCCTGGTTCAGTCGAGCGAAGATGTTGGAAATGCAGTAAAGATGGGAATTATAAAAAGGACTGTAAGTTAAAGGAAACGTAATTCATTGTTGGATCCGACGAAAAGCAGATGAATGAGAGAAAGACGAACTCGGAGAAAGGAGGTGATGTGTACCTGGCATCAACCAATACATAATTGGATCAAGATGTTTGGTTGATCGACTCAGGAAAATCCTATCATATGTCATCACATAAAAATGGTTCTATGAGTATGAATGATATGATGGGGGTGATATGTTCTTGGGGGACGAATCGACAACCAGTATCGTCGTATGGGGAAGAGTCTGACTGACACTGCATGATGGGAGGAAAAGAACCCTTCCAGGTGTGCTACACATTCCAGGTTCGGAAAGAAACTTGATATCTTTCAGCAATATGAGTGATGCAAGAGTGCATACTCTATTTCATAAGGATTCATGCAAGATGTTCATAGATGCGATGGTCTTAATGAGAGGAGTTCAGATTGGTACCATGTACAAGCTGTTAGGAAATGTCGACTCGACTGGATGCAACATCATCGTTGCTTCTGAAATTGACTTGACTGCTACTCGAATCGACTCGATGTCGACACAAATCAACTTGACTCGAGCCAAGTCGGTTCAAACCGACTCGACAAGATATGATGAGATTGACCCGACCAAGTTATGGCACGAGAGGATGGGACACATTGGAGAAAAAGGACTTCGATCTATGAAAAGAAAAGGTATGGTCGAAGGTTTTCCTGAATATGGTTAACAAAGTTACCAACTTAATGAGAACTTTGACTTCAAAACAAGAGCTCTATCCCTTAAAACCCATATTTTTGCATAAAAAACATGAAAATCAACCCCCAAATCAAAAACTGGTGTTATCGGTAGCACCATTTTTTGTGACCGGGTCAAAATTACAACTTTTTTCAAGCATTGACTTAAAGGATCATATGGTTGCTCAAAAAAAATTTAAAATCAACCCCCAAATAAAAAATTGGTGCTACCGATAACACCAGTTTTTCTAACCAGGTCAAAATTACAACTTTTTTTAAGCATGGCCTTAAAACATAAGATAGTTTCTTAGAAAAACCTTAAAATCAACACCTAAATAAAAACGTGATGCTACCTAAAGCAAAAAAAAAAAACGTTAAAATTGCAACTAATTACGACCCAATTGAAACTATGGCCTTGACAACAAATCCCTACACGAATAAAAAACCCAAAATTGGATCATAAATGGTTACTTGAAAATTTATTTAGTAATTTGTTTTTCTTAAATTTACATTAAAAAATCAAATAAGAGAAAGGAGAAAATCTTCACAAATATTTGTTTTTAATGAAGACAAAAACACAT
>SNQJ01S0196477.1:0-13590 GCA_010110895.2 Picea sitchensis
GACCTCTCATGATACTAAACTGACCGAGAAACAACCAATGCACAACTTAAAATAATCATTTCTTTTCTTGCAATCATAAACATTTTATAGTCATCACAGAGAGATATAACACACATCTACACAGTCAAAATTCTCAAGAACACGCAAAATCCAAGCATCATTGAGCCATCATTTTTTCATACAAAAGAGAATACCTCATGGATGGAGAGAAAAAAAATCATACATGTGGAAAAATTCTTAAATGGCAAGTTGGCCAAGACTTATTTCTTCCAAGACCCTGAAAATGCGGAGTTTCACAACCAATAGAGCGAAAAATGAAACAATGGAACAAGGATAGGGTGACGAGCGTTAGGGGAAGTATGGAGTGACGTGCAATAAATGCATGTCGATTCCATCACCTGGCCCATTCAATTCGAAGTACGAGAGATCCCAATAAGCATCACATTCACCAGCCATTAAACCATATAACCAATGTCTATTCAATGCCAAACCATCGTGAAATCTACGACGATATCCATTGCATAGTCCACCACCCAATAACTCCATGCCATAATACATATTAAACTGCTATATGCACCCCATTTAAATCTAATGAAATTCGCATTGTCGACTAGCCAACAATAGCATAATAGTTAGGAATAACACTAATATTCTTTAACTTTTCCATTCGAACTTGCATATAGTCCTTTATCATAGCTCAAACATATACCTTCTTTCCATTTGTTACCTTTTAGGATTTTTTTATAGGTTTTTCTTTCTTTGTTTTGATCATGCTACCAGTAAAATATCTCTTGCATAGTGTGGCTAGATAATCGATCACAAGGATTAGTGACAAGGAAAAATCATAGAAACTATAAATAACATGTCTCATAACCATAAAACAATTTTGCATCGCAAAAAACATTCCACAAAAATGCATCATCCACCTATTATCATGTCAAATGAAACTAAGAATGCATCATCACAAAATGTAAGACTGATAGCAACATGCAACATCAAAATAGCATAAGAAAACATGTATAATATGTATATCCTTGTGCCTCTATGCTACAAGGGGTCCCCACCTACTAGTATATTAATTAGCATAGTTAAAATAATAGGGCTTTAGCAATACTTTTCGGGTGGAATTCATGAATTCTGATTTTAATCGTCAACATGCAAACCATAATCCCATAAAAAACTCAAGATGAACTTTGTCAATGAGCTTAACAATCGTCTTGACAACATTTCTATTAATGGTCTCAATAGCCTTCCTCTCAAGCTCTTCATCTTCGAAAATGTGTAATATATGGATAAATAAAAATGCTATTAAAGAATAGATTTTATGGAACATGGAATAGTTGTTCTTCATTCAGTCCATTCTCTCACATCCTTGGTTTAGACACAATATAACCATGATAAATTGATCGTGTGCACTAACAACAATTTTGTATGAGTTTCCAAAATAGGGGTTAGGAGGTTGGTGTGTGTGTGTGTGTGTTTGTATATAATGGATGGATAAATAGAATGTTATTAAATAAGGGATTTTTTGGAACATAACTCAGTTGTTCCTACTTCGCTCGATGTGGACCCTTGCTTATGGTGTTGAAAACTATGTGTTATCACTCGAAACTCTCCTAGGCTGTAAGTCGGTGATGCCTGGTAACTAACTCTTTGGGAAATATTTACTGTATGTGGTTTTTGGATCAGATGAATATCTAGGAGTTGGGCTGTGTTTTCAAGGCGTATAATATAAAAATCTCACAAGGCCTTCTGTTAATGCGATCGGATAGGGTTGATTAAATGGAGAAAAGCGACTATTGAACCGGATTATGCTCCTTATAAAGCAAGCACAACGGTTTAATAACTAAGAAATAACTTATGATTATCAGCCAAAGCAATCAATCAGTGAGATGAAAGTCACATGCAGATTGAATGAGCATCAGTAAAGAACTTTCACTCATAAGATATCAAAGAACAAAAAAGAAAAACTCTTACAACACGACTGAAGGAAGCTTGTAATTTTTCATATAATAAGAATAGGTCTCTCTTACGGTAGAAGCATGTAGAACCCAAATTGGAACGTAGTCCTTTTGGTCGAGTTTGTGGTGGATAGCATGGCTATCCGTAGTTACTCCAATTTATTTTTGAGTTTTTTTAGTTGCAAAACTTAGGTTTGGTTTTGTCTTAGAAAATAAGCCATGATCCATAAAGGTCTTCTTTTCAAGATTTGCATAATTCACTTTCAAGCGACTAACGTGTGTCCAAAAGTTGAGTGTTATCTATGGAAAGTGGCAAATTTCAGTAGCTAAGGAGCGCCTCTCATAGGTCTGTGAGTTGTTGAAAGTGGTGAATTTCAAAATGTCAAACAATCAGTTTCACGGGTCCCTCTTATTTGTTGAAAGTGCATGCTTTCATGACTATGGGCCGGTTCTTAAAGGTCATCTTGTGAGGAAAGTGAAGACCAATACGAAGCTACTTGGGGGTTTTCCACAGGGTCATGTGTTGGTGAAAGCGAAGACTTCCAATAGATAAGGATAAGTTCTCACATGGTGGCACACTAACGAAAGTGAAAGCTTTCCAGCAGTTAAAGAATTAGTTAAGTCTTGGGATCTCATCGCTAGTGAAAGTATTGGATTTCTAAAATTTGAGGGGCGTTTTCTACGGGCCGTTGGTTGGAGAAAGTGGGAATCACATGCACTTATCCGCGTTTCAAAATCAAATCAACATCGCGTCGGAGAAAATTGCTGGTGGAAGTGGGTAACCATTTCAACTCGAGTTTCACATCCCAGTAGGACTACATCTCGGATACGGCTCAGAAAATCACGCTCCAAAATCATAGCATTAGGGATGGCAAGTTCTAATTTAGTGGTTCAGGTACAGAGGTTGTACTGCTGGGCTGGCAACATCAAATCAAATCTTTGTGGTTCCATATCCCGGACATTGTTCATAAGAACCCGTTTAGGGTTTTGAATTGCAAATGGAAAGAATCATACTTAAACTTGCAGGGAACTATTCAATCAATTTCCGAGATCCAAATGAAGATCAGAAAACACCATTGGAAATCTTATATTCTCTAGATGTCGATCGACTATTCATACATGAAAAACTAATTTTTTATGAGCGAAATTTGATTTTGAAAATCTGCCCTCTTTCAACAACGCAAATCGATATTTTATGACCCGGATTAGCCGTGGAAAGTGGCGACTTTCCATAATAGGAAGGCGTTTTTCACGGAGCTATCATTTGTGGAAAAGCACATCCGCAACTAGAATGTTACGATTTTCGCTCAGATCGTAATTTTTTGCATGAATGAATTGAAACCTCTTCTAAGGCTTATTTAATGAATTATCAACTCTGACTGTCGGCCACTTTTGGCAAATTTTGGAGAAAGGAGATGTTTCAAAGGTTTTGGACATCTTTAATTAAGACAGGAAATTAGGACACCTTGCCACATCAACAAATTCGACTTGGTCTCTAATGGAGAGTCATCATTTAGCCTTGGGAGGTTGTTCCTACACTACCAACAATCAGCGAGAGAAATGGGATTGACCTCATTCTTGGTGATCATCCCACATATTTTGCAATTGAATTTTGAGTTACTATTTTTGGTATATCTAATCCACATTTTTAGGATCTGAGAACATCTTGTAAAATCAATAAAGCATTCTGAAGACTAAAAGATGGGTTCGATTTTGGGTTCTACATCTTTCTTCTTATGAAACCTATTCTTATCATATGAAAAATTGAAAGCTTCCTTCAGTTGTGTTGTCGAACTTTTCTTTTGTTCTCGATATCTTATGAGTGAGTTCTTTATTGATGCTCATTCAATGTGCAAGTGACTGTCATCTCACTAATTGATTGATTAAGTTGATAATCATAAGTTATTTCCTTAGTTATTCAACCCATTGTGCTTGTTTTATAGGAGTATAATCTGGTTCAATAGTTATTTTCTCTTCCATTTAATGAAACCTTGTCTGACTGCATTACTAGAAGCCTTGTGAGATTTTATATTTCTAGGCCGGTCTCTTGAACACACGGTCCAGGTCCTAGATATTCATCTTGATCCAAAAACCATATCAATTATTAAGAAAATATTTCCCAAAAAGAGTTAGTTACCGGGCATCTCCGACTTACGGCCTAAGGAGTTTCTGGAGTGATAACACTATGAAATATGTTGAGTTTTAGTTTTTTCATATGTTGTTGACCTGAGATATTATGATACGTGATTTTCTTGACAATTATCATAGGATTATAATAAGATGGAGTATGAAAATTACACAATAATGTTGTTTTTTTGTGATCCCATATATATATATATATATATATATATATATATATATATATATATATATAGTCTTGCTTTCATCATTCATGCTTTGAGTGAATATATTTAGTGAATTGTCATCTCTAACATCTATAATGGTGCCCCTACCTTTCATTATGCCTAGAAAGACTCCAATATAATTAGGAATAATGGATGGAATGAACCCACCAAAAAAAAATCTCAGAAACAATAAAATAAATACATATGAGGTCTCATTCAAGGTACTTGAAACATATTCAAATTAAATAGTCATTAAAATGATTTGGATAACATACCTCCCCTGATCGCAGATCATCCATAATTATGTTTGTCTAATACCTATAGTGCCAAGTCATTCAACCTCCATAAATATTTATAAAATGAATAAAATCATTGGTAGCATTGTTTACTCTAATGTTTTACAAGAGAATGTCAAAGCATACCTTGATAGTGCTTCCAAGCACCTTATAAGCTTTTTTTTGGACTATCCCCTCATCATCCTAGATTCGAAAATGGATTTAGTGAGTGAGGAAAAAATAAAAAAGTTATAAATGTATAAATAAATATAACTCTTGAATAAGCTCCTATTGGTTTAGATAATAATTTATTGGAGCTATCTAATCTTGGAGAAAACCTCCATGATGGAATGGTAGCAGCGATGTCAGCATTGACTATGTTTTATTCTGTTGGTCGAAGTGATGAATTAAATGACTCCAATACATTATTCTCTATTGAATAAGACCAACCACATGAACGCTCATCTAGCCCCCCCCCCCCCCATCACTCTCAATTCCCCAATACCCAATGTATATTCTAATAGAAAATATTCAAAATTGATAAAAAAGTGATCGTAAATCCATGTATGAAAGCTAAGTTAAAAATAGTACAAGTTGTTTGATTTCCTTTTTCTTTGAGCATAAGTACTAAAAATTAATATAATTGGATTTGTTTGATCTCTCTATGAAACAAAAAGAATGCAATAAGTCATTCAAAGGAATATGTCATAAAAATGTTTTATAAATGGTTTATCATCCAAAAAATGTTCGAACTATACTAGCTATATGTACATTGATCTATCTTATAATAATAGTATACATCATCAATTGTTTTTAGGCCTCTTATTATGCTCCAATTCTTAGTAAATCATCAACATCCGTCTTCATTTCTAGGGTCTTCAACAACTTATTCTTCTTGAATCCTCATACACAGAGCATGCCTAGTCGTGTACTCATGATGTGCAAGCCACTGTGAGGGGGCAACCCCTACAAAAAAATATTAGATTTGTATTGAATTTTTGAATACCATTGAAGTAGTTCAATAATATTAAAAAACCTCTTGCAATGTAATTGTTACAGTGCACTAGTGGACATCGTTGCAATGGTTTCCTCCCTATACTCATCTTGAAGACCTCAAATACGACATTCTCTTCCATTGAAGCTGTAATTTTCCCAAGCCAAGATTAAAGGAACATCCGGTTTTGGGTGTCTTTTTAATTGTTATTGGATGTGGTATTTAGGTCAAACACTTTGTTGAACTATTTGTTTACATGTGTTTACTTAAAGTGGCCTCTTGATTTCGGCTTTAGGGTTTAGTTGATGATTTAGATGTGTGTTACAACAGTATGCAAGAATATACAATCATGGAACATGCCTCAACCATATGCAATATGATAGACCAAGACAAACATCTCAAATAACATTCATGAAATAGAAGAACCTACTACAATGAAGATGCCGATTTGGAATGCTCCAATAGATGGATAATAAGATAGACAATAGAGATGCTACAAAATCTTACGATGATAATACAAAATAAGCCTCCAAAGGATGGATAAGATATGAGGACCAATGCCAAGGTATATATGGACTGTATGAAGTGTCAAGCCTTGGAAGGTGCCACACCCTGTTGGAACCCTGAATAGACTCAATAATTCAACCACCTTTGTCAAAGATTAATCACACCTCAAAGTATGCCAAATCGTGAATCGGATGATGACAAAACAACCCGGTGCACAGATCTCCAAGATCCTCTCAAACCCTATGGATCTAAAACTCCTCCAATGAATAGTGTGCCCCCCCTAGATGCCTGAAACCATAGATAAATCGACCTCACTCCTAGAGGCCTCCAACAACTCCACCAATCCACTAGAATGATAGATCAGCATGAACAATGAAAACCCAGTGCTCAACTAGGAAAAATACGCTAGATCCTTAGATCTAGCTATCCTCTAAGATGTGGTGCACCCTCCTCTTGGGAAATCGTCCCACTCTCAACACAAATGAATCCACCACCAAAACACCTTGGATTCCACCAAGAATAATTCTATGACACATGAAGCCCAATACTTGGAATTCCCAAAATCTCTTCTCTCATCTAGGATGAGAATCCTCCCTCAATGGATGGTGAGCCCCTCTTGTTGGAAACCCTAACTAGTTGTGCCCTCTCTCTCTCTACACCCAAGCGTCTTAGAATCATGCAAGTATATCTAGAACTAGAATGGTGTTGGAGAGTATATTGAGACCAATCTTTGGGACAATCTAGGTGGAATATTTCACCACAAATGGGTCCTCTAGGGTTTGTTAAGTCAAAACCCTCAAAACCCCTAATGTTGGGCTCACTAGCTAAAAGCCGGATATCAAAATATGATCATACATAGTGCATCAGTGGAGGCCCTTGCCTTTCCTTTATAATTTTTGGCTCACCTTCTCTCCTCCAAAGTGACTTTTCATTTTATTAATATTTAATTAATTAATTAAATCATTTTAATTAATTAATTAACCTTTTACCTCTAAAAACACCTTATCTCTCCTTGTGTCTTCCTTGGTCACTGAAAGTCACTTCTCATTGTCCTATCCTGTAGTGTTGTTCTTTTCGATTCCAATGAGCTATTACCTTAAGAGGTTCCTCCAAATGTGTACCCAAAAATTACCTCCTTGATGAATTTAATTAACTTATAGCCAAAAATAGTCAAATCATGAAATCGCCGAAATGCAATGGAACCAAATCCAACCCATGTAGAATGGCTCATAATGATGAAATATGATGAACAATAGTTGGACCCACAATGCCTCTCAATAACCCTTGTATAAGCTATAACATCCATCTGGCTGCGCTGGTCATCGAAACTTCTCCTTTGTGATGATGTCCCAAAGTGAGGACATTCTGATCCTCCTTGCTAGAAAATTGCTTTCCCTCAAACAATGACCAAATACCCTCAAATAAAATACTAGGATCCCATGTCCACATATGGGATACATAAGTAGAACTCGTCCAAATATGAACACTCATACACTCTACCCCATGGGTCCCATAATAAGTCATGAACTACTAGCCCCTAGGAAGCATAACCCTAAAATATAATGTTAGTGAAATATATGGATTATAATAGCGCGTTGTAGTACTTGTCCAACTATTTAATTGTCAATCCAGGGTACATAAACTGACGAAGCACACACAAAATATATGCAATATTGAAGAAGAACTAATCTAATCTAATCTATGTTGTTGAAATCAAACTAATGTAAGAAAGCATTGAAACACTAACTAGGAAGCATGAGAGAATTGCATAAGGGAAATACAACATGTGAAGAGTTAACAACAATGACATATGTGAGCTCACACAATAAGATGATGTTGAATTACATTACAAGAATCAAATCAATCTTCCTGAAACAATAATGAAAGTATGAATCAATGGGGAAACCAGCTAAGAATCCCCTTCCTTCATCAAATGCTAATCAAAATCTAATCTTCATTCTAATGATCTAATCCTAATTCCCATTGAATCCTAATTGAATTCTCATGAAGAAAGAGCACTCTTTTATACATGAGAGCCTTGAAAGATAAGATAACCATCTCATTATTGAGGATCCACTATTCTCAACCACTCTCAACTACTTTCCCATTATTACAAGATATGATCCTTTAAATCACACATATCTCTCATATGTCTTAGATAAGATATTCTAGCAAATCTCATGATCTTCTCCTTGAAAAAGAGGCTTGAATAATTTCTCCTTTGGAATGATGGAAGAAATATTCAAGAAGTCTCTTTGAATTAGTTAATCATCCACATATTCCTACATTACAAGCTCACACATGGTGAGATATATATGTGAAAACATGTATATATTTTCTAATATTTAATCATAAATTCACTTTTAATGCTAAAATGAATAAAGTGGAAAATAATGATGTGAAACCCAAATGTATTTATGAGAATCGTATGATGGAAAGTTAATGGGACAATGAAATGTAAGGAATAATGAAGGGAAATGTAGATTAGAATAGGACATTTTTTAGCCCCAACATGCCCCCAACTTAACTTGTTGCGTGTCCTCATGCACAGCCATGCATGGATCTTCTGAGAACCTTTGGCATTTGAACTTGGCTTTGATTGATGATGTATTTTTAATAATGAATGTTTCCGGGATATGTGGGAGACATGAGTAACAACTCATGAGTAACAGCTAGTATTTTCCTATGGTTGGTTCTTGTGTAACAACCATGAATATAAGAATGTTGGTTCTTGTGTTAACAACACTCATTTCATTATTTTCTCTTTATTATGATAACAATTTTCCCATATTTTAGTTTCGAGTAATAGGTGACATTTTTCCTATGGTTGGTTCTTGTAACAACCATGAATAATGAAATAAATGTTGTTAAAACAAGAACCAACATTCATTTCATTATTTTCTCTTGTTATGATAATAATTGTACCCATATATTCACTGGAAAGATAAGCTATTAATGTGCATATGAAATCATCACTGAGTATAAGAAATCCTTTTCTCTATCTTTTATAAATCATGCCAAGGTGTAGATCAACGTGTAAAAGATGCATCGAGGGGGATTTTGGAAAAGAAATTTTTGGGGAATTGTAAATGGAATGAAAATCGAATGATGATAGTGGAAAAATGTGAGTAGCTATGAATATAGTTCCCCCACTAACTAAATCAGTTGCATGCCCAAAATACAACATAATTAATGGAGTCATGGAAGGAAAAAGGAAATATGAAATGTGGCAGAGATTTTCAAAATATTCAAAGTCGGCATAGAAGAGGGTACCATGATTAAAAGCTTAGAAAACAACACCCTCCACTTGCCAAAATGTAGATGAACTATGCAATAGGAATGTAGTTATTTTTGGATCGGGGAAATGGAAATTATTTGTCTTTATGTTACCAACTGTTGTAATGGCTGGGGAAAAGAATATGTGAATGTGACTACTAGAAGATGGAAGGTGACAACAGTGCTTGGGATATGAAAATATGTGTAGTTGTGAATGGCGTTGTTTCTATAACATGAAAGATGGCACTACTTTGTGGATCCTGTGGTGGTACTTTCTTGTAGCAACCTCTCCTGGCTATGACTGGGAACTACTACAACTTCCATATGAGGCCATTATGTATAGCACATGCTTGATAAGATCATGTCGGCTCTAAATACATTGCTATACTGTGGCCTACTTCTCATAATTTGTAACAACAACTACTATAACAACGACTGCTATAACAACAGCAATTTGGAACTTCTAACTGGTATCCTTCTTGAGATGAGAGAGAATGTGAAGTGGAGAATCTGGCCGGTGTGATGAATCATAGAAAAGAGAAAGTATGAAAATGTGGAGCTGTCATGCTCTCATAGATCTGAAGTCATACTGTTGTTGTAACTGTTGATGAGTCATGGAAAAGTGTATATTCTTCATCTGCTACAAAACCCAATGGTACCAATCCTAGTCATGCGAATAAATGTGTCGATGTCGAGCATGAAAAGAAATCGATGGATTCTAGAGCCATTGTTAGATAAATAGTTAACCAATGTGAGGGCAAACTCACCATTGATGTCAATGGTGCCAAGGTACCTAAGTACATCTTGCGAAGTGCAAATAGATGAGCTAATGTCAGAGCCACTTGCAAGATCACGGCAGTCAAGGGACAGTGATGTATTCCCATGATTTCAGTGAGAGAACTTGTCATTAAGGCATGAAAGCCTCAGTACTCAAAATGGACTCTAGTCTATATCGAGGATAAGGTGTTGAGTTCAATGGGGCAAGACTTGTTGAAAGGTGGGCCTTAAGGGAATCCCACATGTCGATCAGCAGCGAGTTTGTACAAAAGATTTGGTAGGACTATAAATGGAAAAGAACTCACGGGCAAAGCAGTGTGTATTAGCATGGCAAGCAAAGCAATGTAATCGTGGAAGGGAATAAGTTTATTCAAAAGGCAAACTAGAATGGAAAAAGAAGGCAAAAAGGAATTGAAAGGGATAAAGGAATGTATGCTATTCAGAGAAAAATAGGCATGTTTGAAGTTCTGACTAATAAGGCGATGAAATAGTAGACTCTAGTACATGGATAACGAAAAATCTTGGAAGGAGAATGACAAGTGAAAATGTCATGACATAATTGATTTCCTAAAAGATGGGTGTGTAACAGCAGATGTCATGACATGTGTGACACGAAAGATTTAGCTTGTTCAAGCTGTCAGTGAGGCATGTTTTCTTTACAAATATATGTGATTCATGAAAATCACTTCAGCATGAAATTGATCATCTTCAAACCTGAAAAATGTTAGTACTAAACCCGCAGCAAAATCGTGAGATCATTGAAAAACATAAAAATGCAGGAATGAGTACAAATGCCCATAACCGAATAAAATGAAATGTGTCTTTCTTACCTATTGTCGTGGGCAATCTCCCTTGTCAAAACTTGTTTTGAGTAACTCAAGGAATTAACGTTAAACCATAGGCAATCTCCCTTGTCAAAACCTGTTTCGAGTAACTCAAGAAATTAACGTTAAATACAAAAACATGATTCCAATAATGTTCTAGGAAGTGGGAAGGTCCATTTGCAATGTTTTGAGTTTTATAATTTTTATAGCTTTTATAATTTTTAGTGTTTTTGTTTTATTTCTATAATACAACAAAAGAAAAAGAAAAAGAAAAAGAAAAATTATGCTAAAGGCAAACAAATTATTACTATACGAAATAAAAATCACAGTCAATGTTAAATACCACTTGTGACATTTCAACAACAGATGTATAAAACTGTAAGAGTGGTAAAAACATCCAAAGCATGCAACTGTAACCTGATTAACGTGAGAGTGCAAAGCCAACATTTTATGAAAGTGAAGCATATATGATTTTGCAATTCAAAGAGATATCATTTCAGAGTTGGCCTACTTGTAACATATCCTGTGTATTAATCATTTTCAGAGTCTACGTATGGGAAGTAATCATCAAGTTTGAGGGGTCATGCTTCATTTGTGTATCAGTGTAACAAATGGATGACAGTTAAGATAATCTGCGTTCACAAATTCATGCAACAAAGATGTTATGATAGCGTAAAAACACACCCCCCAGTTTTTCCCAAGGACAACAGACTCTACCTCCTTCGTTTCAATCAAAACGTTGTAGAGAGATTCGGATCAGGACCTTGTTGTGTGCTCATCCCTGAGGTGCAGTCATTAGTTGCTCCACAAATGCTTCACTATATTCTCCAGGGTTCTTAGTGACCCCTTGTAAGCATTAACTCTGTTGTAATCAAATTTTCTGGACCAGCATTAATTCTGTTGCAATCTGCTTCAGATCACATGGGCTATATCTCTTATACGTGTCAGTGGAACTGAAGCAGTAAATTCAGGCTTGAATGAAGGCAAGCTGGGTACGCACTTCGCCATGAAAGATCTTGGTGATCTTCATTTCTTCTTGGGAATCGAAGCCAAATGTACATCGACTGTTTTACTCAGACTAAACACACCTCAGATCTGCTTACTCACACTCATATGCAAGACTCCAAGACATGTCCCACACCCCTTGCGTCTGGCTCAAAGCTCTCTGCATAGGGATGCTCATAGAGACCATCATAGGGAAGTTGTCGGGGTCAGTTATTGTCCGAATAAGGGTGCATCTTATGAATCACGAGAACCGCCTTAGGCGAAATATCAACAGGAAGTTCCAGTTCCTTTCCCTTAAGTTTGTTTGTCACCTCTTTGTACAGAGTCTTCCATGCTTTCTCAACTTGATCTGGTCGTGCCCCATGGATAGGAGTGACAGGTTCTGGATTAAATATGATGCCACAGATCTGATACATCGCATGACAAAAACCACGAGCAACATTGTCCTGGACACTTCGAGAAAAGTTCACACAAGCCCAAGAGTTTACTGTTCCTCCGTTCACCATTTTCTTGTTCATCATAATTCATGAAATTTACAACATTGGTGTGTGGTGATATTTCATTGGTAAGACCATAGAAGTATTCCCGTGTCCTGTAAATACGCATCTGTTGCCGATACTTCAAATTTCTTGGAACCGCTCCCCCTGATTTGTGGAGCTTGACAATGTCTACGTTTGGTTTACCCTTCAACACATCTTTCAACATGCTACATAGTTTTTCCTGTCCAAGAACCAGCACTATATTTTCATTGAATTTTTCGACCTGTGGAAAGCAATCGTTCTCCCTTCCAGCATCATGATACTTGATCCAAGGCGGAGGAAAAATCCGACCTCAACACAGCTTTGGCAACTGCCTACACTACCTCATCTTGTCCAACAACTCTTTCATGCAACCTGCCCGCGAGACCTGTCAGTCGGTCCTTCTTATTCTGACCAAGTCTTGTAACCGAGATACCAGTCCAGTGACTCACAACCTCTGCAATATGCTCAGGTCCCACAGATCTGTTAACATGAAATTCTCTCCCATCGCAACTTCTTGTTTAGCAATTGCAACCTCTATGTCTTGAAGGGCCCCATATTGAATATCAACACCTCCTGCTAAATACATCCTACGCCCTTCTCTGAGATTCAATAAAGATCAATAATACTAGTGTGGCTTGGAAACAACTCTTCATTTATCCATATGGAGCGATCATTCTACATTCATAAAAATTAAATAATAACTCATCAGAACAATATTTGCCAGAATCATACGTAAAGATTTAAATAGATATCGTGCGAGATTTTGGTGCCAAAATATTGGGTGGATCCGCATGAAAAATAGGTAGAGGAATACCCCAGCTTTAATCATCTCAGAAAACTTTGTTATTCTTATCCGATGGCTCCCAAATATTTCGCTCGAGCTGTATACTTATAAATGATAGAAACGAGGATCCTTACCTGTCGTCATATCTACGTGATTGTTACACAACACAAGCCTGAATGTGATTTAGTGTCCCAACATGTCGTCAATAACTCAAGGCTGTTAGATTAAAATAACAATCTCAGAGAAAATCCTGGAAAGAAAATACCAAAAGATAAGGACAGATCACATTAATATCAATATCATTTATCTATTACGGGTAGG
>SNQJ01S0196478.1:0-17398 GCA_010110895.2 Picea sitchensis
CTAGATCACATGTTGATCTGACGGTTCAGATTCAGTCGGGATTTCGCATATCGCGAAATCGGGGTTTTCATTGCATTATGTTCTTTGCATATTGAAATCCTGATCCCCGAAACTCCGATGAAGCCTCCTGTATACAAGTGGATGGTCCCGATCTCTGCTTGATTTAACGGCTGCGATCAAATCGCGAAATCGCATATCGCGATTTTGGGGTTTTCAATGTCAAGTGAATTGGACATTTCAAAGTCCCAATCCCCGAATCTCCGATGACTTATCTCCCTCGCAACTTCTGCAGATCTGATGGTTGTCGACCTTTCGGGAAATTTGAATGGGATCCAACGGTCACTGGATCTCTATCTTCCTTCTTCTCTGTAAACTCTTGCTGCACGCGTTTTCTTCAATGTTGTTCCTCCTGAGCTTTTACATCTGAATCCCCAAGGGGTTTTATCCTTCTTATCCTGCCATCTCCACTATTTCCATCAATGAAAACAACCATCAACACGCATTTGTTGCTTGTTCAATATTTGCCAACATGAGACTATGTCGGTTCAATTTAAGAGTTGATCCCATGATGGTATTATTGATGTTTTGGTAGCTGCTGGCGCATCTTTCCCTCCAAGATGACCTTTCTTAGATGCATAGAAGATTTCAAAAGCAAGTGAACCATTAAACAAATGTGTGGAAACCCTAGAAGAGAAGTCGACCTCAAGAGAATAACATTAAAGTAATAAAAGGATCCAGAAAGAGAAGTTGGCCCCACAAAGTAAAGTAACTTGGACCGGCTAGTATAAATAAGGAATTCTCTGTAAACTCTTGTTGCGTGTTTTCTTCAATGCTGTTCCTCCTGAGCTTTTACGTCTGAATCCCCAAGGGTTTTATCCTTCTTATCCACATTCCACTAAGCTGCTTAATAATGAAAACAACCATCAACACGCATTTGTTGCTTGTCTAATATTTGCCAACATGAGACTATGTCGGTTCAATTTAAGAGTTGATCACATGATGGTATTATTGATGTTTTAGTAGCTATTGGCGGATCTTTCCCTCCAAGATGACCTTTCTTAGATGAATAGAAGATTTCAAAAGAAAGTGAACCATTAAACAAATGTGTGGAAACCCTAGAAGAGTATAGCAGAAGCTTTCCGACCAAGAGAATAATATTAAAGTAATAAAAGGATCCAGAAAGAGAAGTTGGTCTTCCTCGCTGTTGGCATCCATTTCAACATCCCCCCGACAATGGGTGGAGTGTGTACTCAAAATGTTGGACATCTCAAAATCTCATACATAGTTTATTTCCAAAATTTCCACAATTATATGTTATGACTTACTATTCATCTATAACTATTTAATAATATATGTTATGGACTATAGGCAAAGATTCATCAAGATGAAGAAGATTTAGTCGCTTGTAAGACATACCGTTAAAATTTGGTATGCTTGTTTAACCATAGAAAATGCCACATCATTGTCACCCAACCATAGGAATTCACATATGCCACCACCGAGCACACTAACCTTTACTTTGAATAATTATGGAAAGCCTAATCCATAACCGATAGATAAACCCTAACCACAAAACTATTGCAAAGAATAAATAATAATAACCATACAAAGTTAGTGTACCTTACACCAAGAGAATCACAATAGAATACCGTAAAAGATCGAATACTCCATGACAGCTTGTTGCACTACTCTCTCCGTGACCTTATGCTTCTGCTGTAGCTGCAACTACTTATATTTGTGCACTAGTTGTTGTTGTAACTGCTCCTTAGACTTGTGCCCTTCTTGTTCAGTGAGTGAGTGTAAGTACAAATGGGCTAGGTGCTTCCTTATTTATACTAGCCGGTCCAAGTTACTTTACTTTGTGGGGCCAACTTCTTTCTGGATCGTTTTATTACTTTAATGTTATTCTCTCGAGGTCGACTTCTTCTAGGGTTTCCACACATTTGTTTAATGGTTCACTTTCTTTTGAAATCTTCTATTCATCTAAGAAAGGTCATCTTGGAGGGAAAGATCCGCCAATAGCTACTAAAACATCAATAATACCATCATGTGATCAACTCTTAAATTGAACCGACATAGTCTCATGTTGGCAAATATTGAACAAACAAAGAATGCGTGTTGATGGTTGTTTTTTATTGATGGCAAATAAACGGATATGGTAGGATATGAAGGATAAAACCCTTGGGGATTCGAACATAAAATCTCAGGAGGAAAAACATTGAAGAAAACACGCCGCCAGCTAAGAGTTTGCTGTGAGAAGAAGAAGGAAGACGAGATCCAGTTGACCGCTGGATCCTATTCAAATTTCCGGTAAAGGTCATTGTAACCGCCGCATTCGGTTAAGCAGGGATAAGTCACCTGAGAATCGGGATCGAGACTTTGAAATGTCCAATTCACTTGACATTGAAAACCTCAAAATCGCGATATGCGATTTCAGCGATTTGATCGTAGCCGCTAAATCAAGCAGAGATCAGGACCATACACGTGTAGACAGGAGGCTTCAACGGAGTTTCGAGGATCGTGGATTGGGCCATGCAAAGAACACAATGCACGAACCTCGACATCTTCGCTGACATGCTAAATCCCGGGATCGACCGGAATCGCCGATCAATATGTGATCTAGACCGCCGATCTAATTCATGACAACAGTCCAAGTCATCTAGGGACACGTGGCACAAACATATAATGACAAAGCCATGCGCAGATTCTACACTTCGTACGTAGTCACTAATCAAAGTGACACATGGCAAAATTTAACACGTGTCAAACCAAGAGTGACGTCAGCAGAGTATCGGTGATCGGGACTTTGTAATGCCAATATCTCTTGACATCAAGAACTCCCAAATCGCTGACATGAGATTTCGCTATGTAATTACGCCATTGATAAGAAATGGTGATCTGCATTCATTGATTTCTCTCATTGATACGGGATCGGGAATTCTATAGGCATGTACATGATAACATCGAAAACGCCAAAACCCCAATGAGAGGTTTTGACCGAGGTTATGTGTTGACAGTCATATGGGTCGGTGGGCCTATAGATACGCCAGGCTAGCTGCGGGAAAGGCGACGCATCGGGATCGAACTTTGAAGGACAAAGTCACTTGACCTTAGCGTCGATTAGCGATATTTAAATCGCTGGTATACAATCTCGAGCCGCCAAATCAGCTATGATCTAGACCGCTCATTTTAGACCATGTCGGAGTTTCGTGAATCGGTATATGGTAAGGATTGTAACATGAATTGCGAAATCACGATATATGATATCACGACACAATCATAGCCGCTGAGTCAATATTGCACCTCGATCGCTTATTTGACCGCATATATGATTTGTGTATCGATTTATAAGTGAAAAGAATAGTGAACATGAAGAACGCCAAAACCCCGACAGAGAGACATAAGGTTGTGGTCACAGAATGAAGGTCACATTGACCGAGCCAAGCTCGAGGGCTAGCGAGGAAAGGAGCCATCTGAATCGAGAATCATGAATCCCGAGGACTTGTGGAATTTTGACATTGCAACGCCTAAACGCGATGAGGAAATCTCGATTGGATTCGAACTGTTGGATCAAGTATTGATTGGAGGGTTTTTGTTCTTCCTCATACATTAACGATTCAGTTATGAACCCGTTAAGTGAAACATATTGATAATCACAAATGGCTAATCCTTTCTAGCCATGGGACAAAATGTCCTTGTATTACGTATTGGAAGGGGAAGTGGAACCATTAAGGTAGAGTGTATAAAAGAAGTTGAGAGAACTTCCAGGTTGAGTTAACTGTTCGGAAGGGAAAAAGAATGAAACAAGAAGAAGGAGATGCGTGGTGTGACATTACAAATGAGATCCAGAAACTGATGAAATGTAAAGCAGAAGCAGAACTATAGAGCAAGGTAATAAATATACAATGAAGGAACAATGTGATGCGAGTGGAACGGTCAAGTGGACAGAGGAAAGAGAAGAATTACATAATAGAAAAAAAAATGGTAAGAAGTGATTTATCTACATAAGTTGTCTGTGTATTCATTATTTAATATTAAAGGGTGGCTGGGAGGGTTCTCGAGGATCAAGTTGTTCTGTGAGGTTCAAGCAGAACTTGAACACAGAAGTTGTAGCTTCCATCCGGGTGCAGCCAGAGAAACCAGGAGGCAGTGGTTCTAGGAGAACAACGTCAAGCATACGTGTTGGAGCCCTGTAACTGGAATTTGGTGCTCTATCCAAATTTGCGCCGGAACATCTCGTGAAGTTGGTGCCGGAATATTCAGGAAGTTAAGCCTTCTAGTGGGAAAAGTAGAGAAACCAGAGAGTTGGAGCTCTCTCACAAGTTGCATCTTGTAAACAGAGGTAGTTCTCACATTGAGTTGGTGCTCAATTGTAAATGATGCATGTAATGTAAAAGATTATTTATCATTTCAAGAAGAAGAGGTCTTTCCATTTATGGGCCTCTCATGAAAACTGCCTCTGCGGTGTATTTTATGTGTGACTGATGATCTTTACTTTTACCGTCCATATGATGTATATTGTTGATGATTACTTGAAGAAAGTTTAATAATGTTTTAAAGGGTATAAAACTGTTTAAGCTCACATACAACTGATTCACCCTCCTTGTGTTAGCATTTCAACAATTGGTATCGAGCGGGTTCCTTTATTTAAAGGTAGATCCATAATCTTAAACATGAAAAGTCATGAAGGACTTCTGAAATTTCTAAGCCTCCCCTGCTTGATGGAACAAATTTTACCTTCCTCGAAGATTTAGAATGAGAACATACTTAATGGCCTTGGTGTTGGATACTGGGATGTAGTAGGACCGATATACAAAGCCCGCTGTGCTAGCCAACAATAGGATGATAAGTTAGAGTTTAGTTTTAACGCTTAAAGGGATGAATGTTATCTTGAATGGACTTGTTGAAGCCGATTTTGTAAAGGTGATTGCATCCTAATACCGCCAAAGAAATGTGGGATAAACTTATTAACAGCTTATGAAAGAAAATGAGAAAGTAAAGGTGCCAAACTTCAAAACATACAGATTGAAATTTGGAATAAATCTAAAGATGAATGAAGATGAAACAATTAGCAAGTATTTTTAAGAGTTGAAGAACTTGTAAAATGCTATGAAGGGTCTAGGTGAGACGCTTGATGACTCACTCTTAGTTCAAAAGATTTTAAGATCTATGCCTCTGAGCAAATTTAATCCAAAAGTCTCAAAAGAATAGAAGAATTAAATGATCTCAAACTCTATCCATTGATCAACTTCTAGAACTTTCTAACCGCGATATGAAATGAGAATTAATGACATAAATCTTTATTTGTGAGAAGCATCTTTAAAGCAGACAAGAATACTATCGATCTGCCTCTGATGACATTGAGGCAAAATTTGTGAGAAGATTAACGAAAAGGATCAGAAAATATCAAGGGAAGCTACCCTTCAAATGCTTTAACCGGTAAGATAGGTCATTTTCCTTGTTTCTAAGTGTCCCTATCGTAAAAAGGACTTTTAACTCGATGATGAAAAGAAGCAACTACAAGAAATATAATAAGAAGAAAAGTTTTGTTGCAAATAATGACAATTACTCAAAAGACACCGATAGTGACTCATCCGAAGATAAGACAAATGAATTTGTACTTTATGGCCAAAGAGGATCATGATAATAAAGAACAAAGCAAAGATGATAATGAGGAAGAAGCTAAGGTGGATTTGGAAGGAGAACTAATCAACAGATTGGAAGAAATTGATAGACTCGCATCTAAAACGTAGTTAAAACAAGTGTTAAATACGCTTGAAAAGATAGTAAAGACCTCGAGAAGATTTTTCCCTTCTCGGCGCGGAATTAGAAGATGAAAAGAAGATAGAAGACATATCAAAACAACAACTGTCAGAGAAGAAACTCGTGTGTGAAGCCCTAGAAGAAGAAATAGTAAAGACTAGAAAGAAATGGAGAAATTCAAAGGATCAGATTATCAAATTCACAAGTATAAAGGAATCGGCGAATTAACTCCATTCTAAATCAAAAAAGAAATTCAAAACTGAAAGTTTTGAATTTCTTTGTTGATTGGGATATGAAGAAGGATCAAGTAGTGATTACCCGCAATACCGATTTGGTCAAAAGCAAATACTCAATCATTGACAACAGTCACCCTGCACAGACAAAGAAAGAAGATCAACCATCAAGATGGAATGAAAGGAAAACCCTAACAGAATTTGTAGACCGAAAAGTTTATCAAAGATGAAAGAAATCGAATTTCTTCAAAGAAGACATTTTTCAAGGTACAAAAATTTCTTCTATGTATTATTGTTTTTCTGCTCTAATTTTGGACACAAAGCTATAAATTGTTCTCTAAGATTTAGATATGAACAATCAAGGATACTCAATGAATAACTATCTACCACAACAAATATTGAGACATCCAAGCAACAAACATTCACACAGATTATGAATCATGTGGATGCCCGGAAGGACACAGAAACTCAACAATGCTTATGAGCATAATAATCGTTATGATCTTTTATATAGTGAACTAGAATGCTACATCTATAATAATTATGGACATAAGGCAAGAAACTGCCATTTAAAGAAATATAAAACCGTGATCGGAATCCCACCGATGAAAATGTCAAAGTCCGAAGAAGAAAGTAGATGACAAATGGACTAGCTGCCATTAGCCCAAAATAAAAAGAATCCCCTGCATATTGACGTTGATGCTCCAAACACATGACTGAGACAAAAGTAAGTTTCTAACTCTATGATAGCAAATCAGTGAATGTTACTTTTGGAAATGAGATGCAACTGTGGAAAGGTGAAAGGTAAAGGAATTCATGCAGTTTGAGTAATGGAAAAGAAAATCTCAAGATGTACTTTGTAGAGAATTTGAAACATAACTCCGCTTAGGCCGTACCAAGTCTGGGACTGAGGATGTGAAGTTGTTTTACCTCCAAAGACTACAAAATCAAATCAGGATTCGTGTAAGCTAGTCGCAAAAGGTATAAGAACAGGAAAACAATGTCTATGTTTTAAAAGAAGAAGAAGAAGAAGAATGAAACTTAAGCAAATATGATGAAAGCCGGTTGCATAGGAGACTTTGTCACCTAAATTTGATCACATAATCAAGCTTCTCAAAAATAATGGACAAGAAAGATCTTCCCAAGATATCGTTACATGACTCTATCCGAAGCCCCGCCAGATAGGAAAGCTTAGTCACACTCAATTCCTCAAATCTAAAAAATTTTCTTCAACATAAAAACCTCTCCAGCTAGTACACATGGATCTATGTGGACCATCATGAAAGGAAGGTACAAGAAAGAAAATTACTTTATGTTGATTATTGATGATTATTCAAGACTATCATAGGTTGCCTTTGAAAGATAAATATGAAGCACTTGAAAAGTTTAAAGTGTTTAAGGCTTCAATTTGAGAATCAAATAGGAAAAATTTTAAAGGCAGTAAAGTCTGATAGAGTAGGAGAGTTCAGCCTGAAACTTCAAAGAATTCTGGGACAAAAAATGGGATCAAAAGAGAGCACACACCTGCTGACCTGGCCAAACAAAATGGAGTGGTAGAGAGGTAGAACAGGTCAAGACAACAAATGGCAAGGTCTATGATGAATGAAAGAACATACCTCGCATATTGGGTGGAATCAATCCATACAACTATTCATATCCTCAACAAATCTCATCTCATATCACATAGTGACAAGACCCCTAATGAACTTTGGTTTGGAAGATCCGTCTAATCAAACATTTTAAAGTTTTCTAAAGCACATAAGCTATATCAAGAACTATGATGAAAATATTGGCAACATGATGATGGGAGGATGAAGGTATTTTCTTGGGTTATAATAAATAGTAAAGGGCACAGATGTTACAATAAGAGACTGCGATAAACTAGTCAGATCAGATAGATGTAAAGTTGATGAAGAAATTCCAAATGTAAATATAAGGAAGGATGAACCAAGAACGGCTTGAAGATGAAGATGAACGTCCAAGGATCGAAAGAGAAGAGGTTGACTGGGGATGAAGATGTGAACATTCAAACTCGTACAAGTCAACAAAAGATGCAAAATCTCCTCTCAATTATCGAAAGAACCATCCTAAGATCAGATAATTGGGGATATAAATGAAGGAGTTCATACTAGAAGGAAACTCCATTACGACACATAACAACTTCATGTTGCCTTTTATCTAAGGATCAATCCTACAAATTTTGAGGAAGCTATCGAAGAAGATTGATTAGAGCAATGAATGAAGAGTTTGATCAGATTGAGAAGAATAATACTTGGGAGCTTGCTCCCTGCACTGAAATCAAGAATGTAATAGGTCTAAAATGGGTATTCAAGAATAAAATGAATGAAAAGGACAAGTTGTTATAAATAAAACTAGATTGGTTTGTAAGTGATATGCACAAGTGGAAGGTCGTGACTTTGATGAAACTTGCACCCAGCGGTAAGATTAGAAGCCATCGCATCGTTCTTGCTTATTCTGTCATAAGAATTTCAAAGTTTATCGATGGATGTTAAGTCAGCGTTCTTAATGGAGATCTAGAGGAAGAATATGATATGGAGTAACCAAGGATTTCCTACTGGATGCATAATCCTACTATGTTGAAGAAGGCCTTATATGGACTAAAACAAGCACCACGAAATTGGTATTACAGGATCGGACAAATTTCTACAAGAAAAGGTTCAAGAAAGGTACCGTTGACAAGAATCTCCATTAAGTCCAAGGTGATGATTTACTAGTTGTTCGGCTTATGTAGATGATATTATTTTGGTTGTACTAATCAATCAATCTATCCATTGGTTTGATAATTCTATGCAAAACGTAATTTGAAATGTCTATGATAGAGAACTGGTCATATTTTCTTGGCTTACAAGCAAAACAAAGCTCTACAAGAATCTTTATTTCTCAAGAAAAATATTTGAAAGAGGATAATGAAGAAATTCTCAGATAGAAGATCTTCATACCACATTAATTCCATGGTGGTTGGTTGAAAGATGAGAAAAGATGATATCTCACCCGATGTTGATCAAAGGATTCATCGCTCAATGATAGGCGGTCTTTTGTATATCACAACATCTCGCCCCGACATAATGCAAGTTGTTTAAATGGTAGGTCGTTTTCAGTCGCTCCTAAACAAAGTCACTTGGTAGCCATCACAAGAATATTCAACAACCTAAGGAACAATGACTTATGGACTGTGGTATCCTAGGAACGACTTCAGCTAACTACTTATTCAGATGCGACTGGGAAATTGTGTTGATGAGAGAAAAGCACCAATGGAGCATTCTTTTTGGTGACTCATTAGTTGCATGCATTTAGTAAGAAGTAGGGATCTATTTCATTATCCACTATGAAAAGGCATTGTTGCTGCTACTTGCTGTACACATATCTTATGGATGATACAAACTCTGCGGTGATTTGAAGGTAACTTACAACGATCCTATCCCAATTCATTGTGATAACACTGCTATAAGTGTCTCCAAGAACTCGTTTCATTCCAAGACTAAGCATATTCCTATAAAGTATCAATTCCTCAGAGAACAAGTTTCAAAAAAGATTGTTCAACTGAACTATATACTTCTCTACAATGATTGTTGATATCTTACTGTCCATTAGCAGCGAGACCTTTGGATATCTTCGTCAAAAGTTGGGGGTTATAAACTCTGTGTCTAATATGTGCACCTGCTCAGGGGGAGTGCTTATTGAATAACCGGTGAAATTCCTAAAATGCTTATAGATGACAACGGAGTCCGTTTTTGCAACAGGGTTAGTGGAAGAATGTTTCTTCTTGACATTGATGTCAGCGGGTAGAAAGGTTGAGTTCGAAAATGTTTAGGGGGAAACGTATCGGTACCGATTGGTCGTAATGCAGGGAGGTTGAGTGCCTACGCAAGGGTTGCCATCAATGCCAAAGGGGAGATTGCTGGCAATATTGAACAAGCAACAAATATGTACGTTGATGGTTGTTTTCATTGATGGCAACGGTGGAGATGGCGTGATAAGAAGGATAAAACCCTTGGGAATTCGGACGTGAAAAGACTCGAGGAACAACATTGAAGAAAACGCTGCTAGCTAAGAGTTTACGCAGAAGAAGGAAGATGTAGAGATCCAAGGACTGCTGATCCCATTCAAATTTCCAAAGGACGACAACCGCCGATCTGCGTATTGCAAGGAGATAAGTCCATCGGAGATTCGGGATCGACTTTGAAATGTCCAATTCACTTGACATCGAAAACTCCGGAATCGCGATATGCAATTTCAATGAGCTCTGATCGCTAAAATTGCTAAATCAAGTAGAGATCTCGACCATCCACTTGTAGATGTGAGGTTTATCGAGTTTCGGATCGGATTTCAATATGCAAAGAACACAATGCAACGAAACCCCGACAGACATGCAAATCCCCTGACGGAATCTGAACCGTCAAATAAACATGTGATCTAGACCGCCGATCTACTCCACGATGCCACCCACACGTTTAGGGACATCGCGGCACAAATCCGTAATGACAGTGGAAGGAAGATTTCAACACTCTGTGCAGTACGTAAGTCACTATCCGGGAAAGACACATGGCAAGATTTAACACCGTCAAACCATGTGTGACGTCACAGAGTATCAGGATGTCGGACTTTGTAATGCCAAAATCTCTTGGACATCAAGAACTCCCAAATCGCTGACATGCGATTTCCGCTGATGTAATCACAAAATGCTGGATCAAGAATGATATCTCGACCATTGATTTCCTTCATCGGAGAATCTGGGATCGTGAATCTATAAGTACGTACATTGATGACATCGAAAATGCCGAATCTCGATGAGATATTTGACCGAGGTCATGTGTTGATTGTCATATGGGCCGAGGCCTATATGACCGTCAACACATGACCTCGGTTAAACCTCTCATCGGGGTTTCGTAACTTTGAAGTGACAAAGTCACTTGACCTAAGGAGTGCCGATTTCGCGACATGCAAAATCGCTGATACATCTCGAAAGCCAAGCCGACCGCCATGATCTAGACCGCTGATTTTGTGACCATGTCGGAGTTCTTTACAACCGGGATATGGTAAGGATAGCAATGAATTGCTTTAAATTGCGATATGCTATATCACGACACAATCATAGCCATTGAGTCAAGATTGCACCTCGATCGCTGATTTGACCGATATATGGATTTTTTGTGTATCAGGATTTATAAGTAAAAAGAACAATAGTGAACATGAAGAACGTCAAAACCCCGATAGAGAGACATAAGGTTGTGGTCACGGAGGAAGGTCACGTTGACCGAGAGCTAAGCTCAGAAGGGCTAGCTGCATGAAAGGAGCCATCGAGAATCGGAGAATCATGAGTCCGAAGGACTTGTGAATTTTGACATCGCGAATGCCAAAATCACGATAGAGGAAATCCCGATAGATCGGGAACTCTGATCAAGCATTGATCGAGGGTTGCTGTTGTTCCTCACAAATTAACGCTCGCTATGAACTCATATGAAACGAATCGATAATGACAAAATGGGTTAGCTGCCACTAAGACAGATGTCCTTGGATTTCCATTGGAAGGGAAGTGAACCGCCAAGGTATATAAAAGAAGTTGAGAGAAACCGTGTTGAGTTGGCTGTTCAAGGGAAAAAGAATGAAACAAGAAGAAGGACATGCGCAGGACATTACAGATGAGATCCGTAAACTGATGAAATGCAGAGCATAAGCAGAGCATAACTATAGAGCAAGAAGAAGAAGAGCGTAATGAAGGAACAATGTGATGCAGAGGAAACTTGCTCGGTGGACAGAGAAAGAGAAGAATTACATAATAGAAAAAAGAATGGTAAGAAGGGATTTATCCGCATAAGTTGTCCAGGTAGTCATTATTTAATATTAAAGGGTGGTTGTGAGGTGCTCGAGGATCATGGTCCTCAGAGGTTCAAGTAGGGAGCTTGAACATAGAAGTTGTAGCTTCCATCCGTTTGTAGCTAGAGAAACTAGGGAGGCGTGGTGGTGCTAGGGAGAACAAATGTTCTCTCTATAATGTGCTGGAGCTTGTGAATCGAAGTTGAAGCTCCATCCAAACAGGCCGGGAAAGATCAGAAGTTGGTGCTTCCATCCGCAAATTTGGCCGGAAACTGTGGAGTTGGTGCTTCCTTCTAGTGGGTGCTAGAGAAACCGAGAGTTGAGCTCTCAAACAAGCTGTAACTTATAAAACAGAGGTAGCAACCCCACATTGAGTTGGTGTGCTCAATTGTAAAATGAGCACACAGAAAAAAGATCACTTCATCATCAAGAAGAAGAGGTTTTCTCCCTTTATGGGTTTCCTCGTGAAAACTGCCCTCGCGGTGCATTTTATGTGTGACTGATGGTTTTTACTTTCACCACCCATATGTTGTATATTGTTGATGACACATGAAGAAAGTTTAATAATGTTTTAAAAGGTATAAAATTGTTTAAGCCACATACAACTGATTCACCTCGGGCCAGTTGTGTTAGTATTTCCAACATCTCAGATATTAGAAGCCATGAGCTTATTTTCACTAATAGGCCAATAAATCATCTCAATCTTACCACCAAGGTGTTTAATAATGACATTTGCAACATTTGTAACTTGATATTTTTCCATGGTACAATGTTGGAAACAAAAAATACAAATAAAAGCACCACATCTAACCTTTGGTTGTTATCAATTGCCTCCAAATGTGTTATGGGTGTAACTAGGTTAGTTGTGCACCAAGAATGGGTCTAGATGTGTAACCAAGGTCCACATAACATTAACCTTCCACATAACATTAACTACCATTTGACAGTATGCCAAAATATTTTAATTAAATTTAAAATTGCATTAGATTTGACACTACTAACTACCATTTGACAGTACTCCAAAATATTTTAATTAAATCTAAAATTGTATTAGATTTGACACCACTACTCCTATAGTCCCATTTTTACTCATTGCATTTGACTATTTTGATTATAAGAGTTCTTAAAATGACTATTTTGGTATTGCCAACCTTTATCACCCATCAACGCCTTTCACTAACTTAAAGATTTTTACCGATAGGCGATACCCCATTGATAATGGGAATAATTAACGATCTTTTAATCTTAATGATCTCTTAACCCTAATCTGATGGATAAGCATTCAAGATGGGCATATTCTTAGTCGCCCTCCAAAATGAATGAAACTGCATTTATTGCTCATAACTTCCGCGCATTTATAAACACATCCGCTAACATGTTTACTTTTTTTACATTTACCTAAGAATACTTAAAAATTTACCGTGCGCATGTCTAATTGACACGTTCAAAGATTTAATATTAGTTAATATTTAATAATTCGTGTTCTGCTTCTGAACCGGCCTTCTGATGCCACGCCTAACGTTTCATATTACCTTCCGCCATCTCATGACCGTTTCATATTACCAGGCGTGTTCGATGCCTGCCGCCACCTGCTGTATTTACATTAATGCCCTCGGGTTACTATACGAGCCGTCGCTTGAATTTACCTCCTTTATGATTATAGTTAATATATTTCATATATATATCTGATGCCCACTTAACGCTTTCATATTACTACCGGCCATGTCATGACCGCTTCCTTACTGCATTCATGGATGCATGTCACACCATTGATTTTACATTAATGCCTCGGTTACTATACCAGCCACGCTTTGAATTTACTTCCTTTATGGTTATACTTAATATATTCCATATCCTATATATTTAATATATATAACCTATGACAAATATATATAACCTATGACAGTAAGGTTTTCAAGAGGTTCGACAGAATTCCATCAGGAAAATTCGAGTCATCAATCAGGTGTTCATTCTCTTATGTTTACATCTATAGTAAACAGTAGTCTGTTGGTTGTTTTCGTTTTCAAATTGTAAGCAGTAAAATTTGCTTCGAAGAATAATATATCAAATGTTTATAAAGTTACTTCTCTGTTGCAAATATTTGAACAGTGGAGCCAATGCTTATGCGTTTATCGAATTTGAACAGAGAAGTTCTATCCCAAAGGTTGTTAAGGTTTAAATGAATTATCAACCATTTTCCGTTTATAAATTTATTAATGTTTAAATATGGGATCATTGGTTTTAGAAGTTCTTTTTCGTTTTCCGCCTCTCAAAAGATCTTATTTGAAGATGTTATGGTTGTAGGCATCCCCTCTTCTATGCCTCTCGGGCCGCCGATATTTTTTTACGATCCCCATTCTTAAGCTTAAATTAATCAATCTTTTTCATTAACTGTATTTGTATTTGTTTGTGCAGGACATGTTCGCCGGTTCACCGGACTTTGCCAGTGCGATATAGGTATGGGAAAAGGGCCCTGGAGGTGGAGATTGATTAATAAAACCCTATTCAGATGGAGAGGGACAATGTGTCGTGCTCAGAAGGTGTTTTGCTAATGCTGAATGTCTGGAGGAGGATAGTAACTAAGCGACCCTCTAAAACTGATTGTGGAGACAGAAGAACTTGGAATATTGGGAAGAACTCGCAGAAGAGAAGACCACTCAATCAAGCGATCATGGAAAGATTTTCGAAGAAGGGAGGGATCCTACGATCGATCTCTTATGTCAACATTTTTCAATGGAGTTATAGGGCGATACCTGCATATGTTTTTAATATACACTATCATCTATATGAGACTTTTTACTAATTAGATTTAGCACAGATCGCAAATGCAAACTGTAGTATAATATTTCAAGTAAGGTTTTCACTGTTCGGAACTTGATATGGAACCCAAGAGCACAAATTGTTCTTTTCTAATCTCATGCCCGTGTGTAAGGGGGAGTAAAATTGTAGTCATCGACTTACAATGCATACACTAGACAAAATAAATTATCCATTTTGGGGATGGAATGAAAACTATTTGTTTATTCCATTGATTAGAATTAAACAATCAAGATGATATCCGCAAGGAGCTGGTTGCATGCAATCGACAGGGTTCGACATTTGTGCCAGGGTAAAAACCTTTCTCGCATAATATTTAATGTAAACCCTAATCCATTTAGTATCTTATTGTATGGAAATATTTTATTGAATTTTCCTTGTCCATCTATCGCACGCTAAGCACTATTATGTAGCTTTCATCGGCTCACCATTCATATGGATCATACATGCCCAATCATCCCACCATGAGTAGAAGCTTTGTTCCAAAAAAAAAAAGGTTCGGAAGAATACTCTTAAATGCTAAGAGACATAGATGCATATTTCATCACTAATGATAATGGAATAAACGAAGCGTTCAATCACTTTTCATCGAGGTTAGTGCAAGTGGAGAAGAATGTAACATCTAGAAACAATAATCCCAATCTGAAGAACATACATGGGCCTGCAAGTTCCTTACACCGAACAACATTGATTTATCTAAGACCGATGACCTCACTGGCCGTGGTGTTCCCAACAACATTTCCATGTAATGCGAGTGTGTAGTGTCATAAATCAATAAATTAATAGTTTCTCCTCATCTCAATGCAAATGCAAACTGCAGTGTAAGATTTCAAGTAAGGTTTATGATTCTTTATTTATAATCGATAAATAGTTTTATTTAGAAGAGAATAAAACTGCTTTCATATTTAAATTGCTTAACGTTTCGATCCACAAGCTACGATTATCATGTAGCACTCAAGCCATTTAAATATGAAGGCAATTTCATTCTCTTAAATACTTTACCGCTTAAGAACAATGAATAATGTGAGTGGTTTAATTTTTACAGTAAGTATTAAATGGTTTTCCTTTTCAAAATTTAAGGCATTTAATCAAGATATTGAACTAAATATATAACGTTGGAATTGAATTTTTTAATGCACAAGTTATATATATATATATATATATATATATATATATATATATATATATAATTCACTTTGATTGAACAGCTTGGCTCTATTTCCCTTTCCATTTATATAAAACTATGGTATTGATTTTTTTTTTTTGTTAATGCGCACTTGCATGTTTGCCATAGTGAAATATTTAGTGATACGAATTATGTTGTTATAAAATTCACAATGCCAATGGCGGTGGAAAGATTTTGGTTACTTTCGGTCTCTCATCAGTGGACTAGCTTTCCTAACATTGCCCCGACAAAGATTTTGCCCGCCATGAGGTATGTAAAAATTCAATATTGAGTTTGTATTCGATGGTAATTCACCATATTTGGTTACTCATTTTTGGTTCGGTGATGGATGTTCGAGAGTTGAACGATGGCTATTGTTATGCATCGACGAGACATCGACGAGATGAGGCAAATTTTACAGATCTTCCTCCATCATCGTTCTTCTTCCATCCTCACGATGGCGGAAGAGGTAACCCAATTGCTTATTATCAACCTGTTCAATTCTTATGAGACGTCGAGACGTGGGAGTGGTTTCCCTATTGATTATTGAGTCAATGTCAGATATTTGATGAAATAATCCGTATACTTTCCACTTATATGAATTACCAGGAAAATCCACTTAGGGTTTTCGAGACACCAAAAGTTGTAAAGAAATTTAGAGGATAGGATATAGAATACTACGCGTACTTTCATTATTAATAACAATATAAACTTATTTATAAAACTCAAATGATATATAATTTATGTGTGCGCATTTGTAATTAGACATGATGTAAACTTATTTATAAAACTCAAATGATGTGTAATTTATGTGTACGCATTTATGTAACTTTGAACTTGTAATTTGTAATAACTATATGTAATTTGTATGGTTTATTTTTACATTATTAATTACATGTCTTCTCTCATAAATTTAAATCTTAGACTAAAACCTAACCTTAACCCTAAATACTAATTTTGATCATTTATTAACATTAATATTTAATCATCATATATTAATAATTTTAATCTTTAAAATAATATTACTAAAAGTAATATTGTTAATGTTTAAAGCTAATGTAATATTAATATTAATAATTTTAATCTTCAAAAGTATAAAGAAAATAATTAATAAGATGTAATAAATTAATAAAGTTTAATTTATTAAAGTTCTACACTAAATAAATAAAGTTCAATAATTAACATTTTAAACTTTAAAAATTTATGTTTAATAAATTTAATAAAATTTTAAAGTTTTGTAGATTTAATTGGATAGATTTAATAATTTTAGACAACTTAAAATAAACTAATTGAACATTTTCTTTATAATTTTTTTTTTATTTTTAAATATAAATAATTATGTTTCCAATAACTATACAACATTAGTTTTATAATTAATAATATTAATTTTATGACACATTAATAATGTTACATTAATGACACATTAATATTACAATAATGTTACATTAATATTACAATAATGTTACATTAATAATCTTAATAATGATAATGTTACATAAATATAATTTTAATAATGTTACATTAATGTTAATATTAATGTTAATAGTATTAGGTTGAAGATCTTTCATTAATAATGTTATGTTAA